>CM017917.1:14636526-14839026 GCA_008369825.1 Triplophysa tibetana
CTGCTTGCCACCAAGGTAACTGTTTGGTATGTATAATCCACTTCCTTTCAAAACTCTCCAATGTAGTTAGTCATCCTGTTGGAGAGAGAGAGGAAAAAGCTTTAATCCACAGGTGCCTCTCCACCTCTGCCCACAGTCAAGCTGCGCTATTTGGCACGATGATCCAACAACATGGGTTCGACGCTAATTCGGGAAGCGAGAGAGTCACAGGCCATAGAGAACCAAGCTAGTCCCACATACTTTTCTCCCTATAGTCCTAAATCAGATCCTGCGTGTGTGTGTATCCACGTCAGCATTAGAGTCGAGGTCGAAGGATGTGTAATTTGCATTTCAGTGAAGCAATCAAGCATAGCCGGCATTGGCATGAGGGTAGTTAGGCACATGACAAAAGCCTTCTGTTCTCATGCGATCATCGCGTATCGTTCCGAGGTCTGCTTTGAGCTCCCAACAGGTCTCCTTTCGAGTTTTAAACATGTGTCATTTATTTCTTACCTGTCGTGCTTCAGTGACAAAGTAACCCATTTTTCAGAACGATAACACTGACCTGGTTAACTTCTGGTTAATGTGGTTCTAGATTAATGGTTTGTTTGTACTTCCTCAGAATTACTAAGTTACTCGTAAAAAAAGAAAAGCTTATGTGGCAAGTGAACAGGAAAGACCTAATACTGGCCTTTTGCGGCGTGATCTTCTATTACCCCATGAAGAGCTGTTAAACAGATATTACCTTTGTTGATAGAGGGAGGGCATGGAAAATCCAGGCAAGAAAAGATTGAGGAAATGCGGTGCTTATACCCATAAGACCAATATAATACATTGTAAAAAGTAGTAACAGAATGGTGTTACCATAAGGACCTATTTTGAGATTTTATACATCAACAGAGCTGCTTTCCAGTGCAGTATTCAGACTAGGGCATTCTGGGTCATTTTCATGCCGCTGCCAAGTGGTTGCTTAGGCCTTCCAGACAGTTTTCAGGGGTTATCTACTGGTCAAATCAATCAAAAATACAATTTTCATGCCAATGATATTCTCAATGCTGCTTGCCTACTTTTGAATTTCGAAATGTTTTGGCATCCACGGTGAAAATCATCAGTCATATTGCGTAGAAAGTCATGCAATTTGAACTATCCTTCATGTCTGCTGTGTTCTACTTTCAAGCTCCACGATAAGAGCTATGGGAACTTCATAGAGTTATAGAACACTTTGTAAAAAGTAAACAATGCTGGTCAAGAACAACTTCCTGTTTCAGTTTTTGAACACTGCATATATGTTAGATGTAAAAGATGAAATAAAAATGAAACTGGAAGTCTTCTGCACCAGTGTTTACATTTTCCAAAGTGGTCTATGGATGTTTTAACACCACTCACACACCCATAAATCAGTCACAATCTTCTAAGATCTCTTAACATTTGTGCCAGTTGCAGAGAATGTGAAGGATGGGATGAAACAGTTGTGAGACTCTTGTAGCTGAGAACTAGTTTCATTCAGAATCTCTAGTGGAAGAAGATTGTATGTCACTATAAATGCTGATAGGTTGGAGTGGGAGGACCTGAAGCAGACAGTCGATCAAGCAATCATGCATGCTCAGCTCTAATTTTTCTTGCTCTCTCTTTCTATTTCTGTGCTGACTCGCTTGCAGTGTAAATGACTGCATTGGCTTTTTCCACGGATCTCAATCCATCAAGGCTCTCATAGGGTCCTGTGTCCTATACGTCTCTTGACCGGTGTGTGCGAGCAAACGCTCGACTGGACCAGTGTCATAGAGCGCCTTGTCTTTGTGTGTTTATTAAAGGAAGATCATAAGCAGTTTGTCTGTGCCAGGAAGTCCTCCTACGCTTTCTCCGTCGCTGTATTTACCGACGGGAGACGTGTCGAGACTGTGTTCGTATGTGTTGATTGATAAAGTTGGTGTTTGTTTTGACAGACTGGTAGCTCTGGAGCGGGTTATCGCTCTTGGTTCATTCTTTAGAACATGAGCGAGTCATGATGTGTGTCTCCAGGTGAAGTTTATGCAAAATACAAATGACCATTTTAAAGTAAAGTTCAGACCAAGGACTTGTTCAAAAACTAAAATGTATTCTTTATAGTTAGTTAATAGAGACTAGCACAAAGGATCCAAACAACATTCTTCTTTATTAAGTACGAAAATATAGTGTAGATCAATCATTTTTTAGCTCAAATATAATATAATTTGTGCATATTTATTTGCTTAAATTTGAATTTTTATTACATTTTAAAATTGACTAAAACTTTTAAAACCCTCATGTTCTTCAAAGTCCATTATACTTTCTACTTTGGAACACAAAAGAAGATATTTCGAAAAATAGTTTTGTATACATACAATGGAAGTCAGAGGGACTCAATGTTGTGTTCTGTAAAAGAAAGTAAGTGTATCTTGTTTTTCTGTGAAGCTAATAGAACTGGCCCTTTAAAGAGTTATGTATTATAATAATTTATTTAAAATGTCTGAAACTGCATTTGAACCTAAATTTAAAAACTGAGTGCTAAAATAAATTGTATTAAATATTCGTGGACGTGCAGTGAGTTTTAAGAAGAATATTGAGTGATGACTCATGAATTCAGTGGATCATTTTAACTGAAGAAACACTTCTGTTGTTGACATTTAATGAAAAAAAATGGATGAAAATGGACGAATGGCTGAAATGGATGAAGGGTTGTTTGAATAGTCTCTAATATTAGCTCTAAGTTATAAGGTTGTCTCTTTAATGCAATCTTCTTCATGCCCCCTCCCTATTTCCCATTGACCTCCTCCTCCATCAACTGTTTTTAGACGAGTGATAATACTGTCAATCATGTGGAGGGTTGCTGTTGTATCTGAACTTCCTGCTGTTATTTTTGGCATGATTGTTTCCCTTGACATAGCTCTAACTGCAGTTATGTGGTGACGGAGCTGATGCAGAGTGACCTTCATAAGATCATCGTGTCTCCGCAGCCCCTGAGCTCTGATCACGTCAAAGTCTTTCTCTACCAGATCCTGCGAGGTCAGACACACACAGACACACAAGTTCACTTTGCTATCTAATTATATATTTTAAATAAGAATATTTATATATATAGTTTCTGACATACGCATGTAAATAAATGTAGCTAATAGAAAATTAATAAAACTATTTTATTTTATAAAATTAGGCCTGTCAAACGAATAATTGTGATTTATCGCATGCAGAATAAAAGTTTGTGTTTACATAACATGTGACCCTGGACAACTTTCCAGTGATGTATGGTTTGTTAGGATAGGGCCATGTCTGACGAGATCTTTTTAAATTGAGGGTTTAAAAAATCTAAATATTGAGAAAATCTCCGTTAAAGTTGTAAGACAGAGGACATGAAAGCAGACATTCTATATAGATACCAAACTTGAGTGGGTAGTTCTCAAAGAGCGGCATTAGCGAGTTGGCATGTTTTCGGGCACTTTTGTTAGAGATTTTGCAGCTTCCACTCACAAAAATAAAGTTTTTGTATATTTAAAGTAGTTAATGTAGAAAATATTTCACAAAATCATGTCACATGATCTTTACTTAATATCCTAATGATTTTTGACAAAAAAGAAAAATAGATAATTTTGACTCGTACAAGGTATTTTTGGCTGTACAATGCTACATAAGACTGGTTTTGTGGTCCAGGGTTACATATATGTCTGTGTACTATGTATATTCATTTTATATTTATAAGAACATGCGCATATATGAATTCATTTTTAGAAACATATAAAACATAAAAATGAATAAACATTATTGCACAACATAAAAGTGAAAGAATGAAATTGAATGTCCAATGAGTGAAAGTTTTATCAGGTCTGTAGTGAAAACATTTTGACAAATTAGACAAAACAGCCTTCCTATATGTAGTACCACATACATCAACATTCTCTCAGACACATTTTTTGCTTTGTTTGGGACAGACAGAGATTCTAACCTCACCCCTTCATTTCAAAATCTATTTTGACCACATCCTCATTGGTCAGACACACAGTTGTCAGTCTTCTTCAAAATCCTATGTGCAAAAATCGCACAAACCTTCCTTTCCTTTCATCTTGGCTACATTCCCGCCCTCCCTTCAACGGTTCAACAGGAAATGCGGTTAGACTCTACTTGCTTGTTTATGGTTGCACATTATTCGTTTTCTTCCCACCATGTGTCGCAAACATTGCACACATTAGTGTTTTAAAGATACACAATACTATCTAACACCCTTCAGTATAGTGTATAGAACAGCACCATGGTTCCAAAGTGTGCTCTGTCTACACAGGATTACATTTCATATCAACACAGTGTGTGTCCAAAATGGCGTTCTGATGTATATTTTTATATCTGTTGTCTACACAGGACTGAAGTACCTACACTCGGCTGGCATTTTGCACAGAGACATTAAACCTGGGAACCTTCTGGTCAACAGCAACTGTGTACTTAAGGTAAAACTAGTCGTTGTTCATCGTGTTGTTCACCATTCCTTCCTGTCTTTCATACCGGCTTCTTTTGTGTCTGTGGAGCCCTGCTGCCTTAACAATATAACCCCTGACTATAGGCCATGAATTCTGTCCTTGTTGTTTTTTAAGCTTTATAACTAATTTCTTTCTGTAGAGAGGCAGAAACACCTCAAATCTGGGTGCACAGGGCCAGCCTTCTCACACTAACACACACAATCTTTGGCTCCGGGGGGTAAGGACCCCCTTGGGATGGATTCATCTACTCGGTTCCTGGCATAAATCTTCAATTTGGTTCCCATAGAGGGAGCTCAGGCACAATAGAAAACACAGGAGAGATATGGAAGATATAGAAAAGAGAGAACGAAAAAGAGAGCAAGTCTCAGTGCGTGTGCGTGCTGAGTTTAGCAGCAAGAGAAATGTGCTCGAGGGGAGAGCGGGAATAGATCATTCTGTTGGGCCGCAGTGAGGGAATCATTTAGTATGCGCTGGTTCATTTAGTTCCTAATCCCCATTTCCGAAAGGGACGAGCATTTCTCTTATTTTAGCTCTGACGTGCCAGACCTTATCTTACGGTCATGTCCTGCGATCAAACGCGCTTGGGTCTAATTGAGGTTCAGCGCTGCTTTGAGGAAATAATTATGTTATGTCCGTTCATATGTTTTGTGTTAACTGTGTGTGTTTTTAAAGCTTTGTAATATTCCAATTCATTTTCTTTGCTGTGCTGCCTCTTAGATCAGGATTGTGTTTAAAAAAGAACATAAAAGCTATTTATATTGAGTACTGAGGAGACGTTTGTTGTTTTGTGTTCATTTGCTATTCAAAATATCTGTCACTCCTTAGATAAATCGTGTACTCAAACCGCAGAAGAACACATTACAGTAGGATGTTTAATAGGGATATAACAATATTATTGATATCATGTTATTGCAATAGCACAATTGACTCGATATTATCGTGGTCACATGACTGTATGAAACGATAGATCTTCTGGGCCTTACATAAAGAATGTTAGAAAAAATGATAGATGTTACCTTCGTCAAGGTCCATCTGGTGCAATTATTTAATTTTATAAAATGGATTTTAAGGTCAGTTGACCCATCTCGTACTATAACTCATACCTCTGAGCAACAGTTATGATTAAAAAAAGAATAGTTTCCAAGTCATCATTTGTCATTTTAAATATTGCAATAAATATTGTATCGTGTACTTTATACCCGAGGTATAATCGCATAGTGACAGCGAGAGATTTTGATATTGTTACATCCCTGCTGATTAATTAAAAACGTATATAATATATATGTTAATTTCTCCCCTCATTATTTCAACGTGGACACTTTTTATTTTTATTTCAGGAAGAAAGTTTGAACATAATATATTTTATTTGAAAAAATTGTAAATTTGACTTTGTGTATATATTTTTATGATAAAATGAAACTGTTGGGATGAACTGGTCGGAGTTGCTTTGGTTGATTGTTAGTAATGCATGATGTTATTTTCTCTTTTATTTCCAAAGAGCACTTTCACCTCGGGTTGATTTGAAATTGGGCCCTGTGTTTACAGCTCCTTCTTTATTTGTCTCTCAAATTATATCATTTCTCAATGTGATGCTACAATGAAAATGACACATATTTTTACCCATGTCTATTAGTCCATTAAAGTGTGTAAATAATCCTTCCTTTTTCACAGATTTGTGACTTTGGCCTGGCGAGAGTGGAGGAGCTGGACGAGTCGCGTCACATGACACAGGAAGTGGTCACACAATACTACAGAGCGCCGGAGATCCTGATGGGGAGCAGGCACTATTCCAACGCCATCGACATCTGGTCTGTGGGCTGCATCTTTGCCGAGCTTCTTGGGCGACGCATCTTGTTCCAGGCCCAGAGTCCCATCCAACAGGTATTTGCATAAAGAACATCCTGGGGCAAAACGGAGAAAACAAACTAGGGATCCACGGGAGTGTCACACACACAACTGGCCCAAAGTTAACTTCAGGTCTGTGTTTGTTGATCTTTCTGGCTAGTGACTAATAATTAGGGCTGTCAGTGTTAAAATATTTCACAGAATTAACACAGCATCCATTTGTTTTGTCATCCTTTGTCTAGCATTACATTATATAATCATTTATAAGTAACATGGAAGTAAAATGATAATTGGTATTATAACTCCATCTCCATTATTCTATAAGAAGAAAGTTATATTCAGTAAGGATGCATTGAGGGTGAGTAAAACATATGGCGCGAATTTTTCTGTATTTTTGTTGTGTTATAAGTTGCCCATGGATGTAGTAGAGTCGTAAAATTGCTAAAATTGTGTCGGAACAAAAGATCCATTCTATCTAAAAGCGAATGCTCACCCAGACCTGCCTGAAACGCCTCGTGTAACTTGTTATCAGAAATAATCTACAGGGACTTGCATCCACACTAGCCTTGGTTTATGTTATTGCTTTTAAACCGTCTATAATACAAGAAAATACTTTTGTGTTATACAGCACATGCATGCTCAGCTTTAATAACGTTATTTGTGGAAGCAGAAATAAACATACCATATTTTTGGCAAATGTTCTGCTGCCATGCTAATGAGAGAGAGAGAGCGTGCGAGCATCGGGACAGCTCAAGGCTCTGTTGTACTGAAACCCCAGTATAACCGTGACCCAGAAGCCCTCTGTCCTGTTTTCAGCAAACATTACAGACACCATCATTGCTCAGGCAAAATATCTCTAGAGTTCACAATTTCAGCGATTCCTCTCGCTCTTCTATTTCCAGGATTTCGTAAACATGACAAAGATGCAATAACACTTTACGTTCAGCCACAGTAATTATGCTCAATGTGTTCAGCTCAGCATTCATCCCATGCTGAGCATTTAGGATGGCAGATCGACCAGAAAAGTCACTTTGCATAGTGTGGTGTCTACATAAGAGTTGTTCATATTAATGGTCCACGATGGATAGATGGACGGGTACATTGGGAAATAGATCTGCCCTCATAAATGCTTTTTTTGTCTTTAAACTTGAAATGACAAATATAAAAACTAGAACTGTAATGTGATTAATTAACTTAATTAATACTTCAATATTTATTTTTACCAGAACTTAACAGTAGTATCCAAACCCCGTTGTTTTTAATCTGCGTGGTGTTTATTAGAGCATATGTAACAAATGCTCTCAGAAGTAAGATTACTTAAGTATTTTACAAAGAAGATTATGAGCCATATGTTCTATTCATATTTCCCCTGCAGTGTATCACAGACTCTGGGACTGGCTGTTCCTCTCGGTGTGTGTGTGTGTGTGTATCTCATCCACACAGCGCTGAATGTGCACAGACAGCACATCGACGTTCCCTTTAAGGCTCATTAATTCTCTCCAGTAAAGAATTAGATTTACTCGAATGTGGTTCTGCTCGGGTCTGCTTACGTACAGAACACATTTCTAGGCTTTGGTTTCTCTGCATTTTTGGTTAGAAGCACAGACTTGAATTTTTAGGTTTATAAATCTAGTGTTATAAATCTAGTGTTCACATGATACTGTTGGTTGTAATACAAGTAGTGTACAGCAATATTTATTTAATTTATTTAAATGTAAATTATTTATACAATATTATAGAAATAATTCCTGTTATGTGTTCATTTACATTTATGGTTATTAATAGTATTTTTTATATTAAAGCTGTAATGCATTACGTTTTTCATTAAAACGAACAAAAATACATTATTATTGAGCAAGTGCTTAAAACATCAGTGTTGCAAGACTCTTTGCCTTGATTTGTAACGGTAAGCTTATAATAATGATTTATTTTCTGAGCTCTGCAAGGAAATTGCAGTTTGACATAATTTGCTTTCAACCCAGCTACAAAAAAAGATACTCCATCGACCTCTAATTTATGTTACAAACAGAGATGGTGCAGAGAGACACAAGTTGCAGCTTTAAAGGGATACTTCACCCAAAATGAATATTCTGTCATAAATTACTCACTCTCGACTTGTTCCAAACCTGTAAACATTTCTTTGTTCTGATGAACACAAAGAAAGATATTTCAATGAATGCTTGTAACCAAACAATTCTTGGACCCCAATGACTACAATATTAGGAAAAATTACAATGGTAGTCGAAAGTGCCCCAGAATGATTTGCTTTCCTACATTTTTTTAAATATCTTCCTTTGTGATTAACAGAACAAAAACATATAAAGTCATTATTCCTACTAGGGTAGTCACTGGTGGTCAAGCATTCTTCTAAATATCGTTCTCGATTTTCAACCAAACTAATTAATGCAGACCTACAACAACTAGAAAGTGAGAAAATGATGACATAATTTTTATTTTTGGGTGAACTATCCCTTTAATGTACCTTTATATAAAAATGTTCATCCCCACCCTCCAAATAATAGAACTGGTGGTATTTAAAAAGTGTTTATTTAAGTGGCTTCAAAAATGTGGATCAAAATTCTTTCTATTAATCCTACTGTTTTTTCTCTATGCATAACAGCTTTATTTATACTACTATTTATACTTTTTCTCTTGACATAACAGCTGGACTTGATCACAGATCTGCTGGGGACTCCATCTTTAGAGGCCATGAGGACGGCGTGCGAGGGGGCCAGGGCTCACATCCTGAGAGGGCCTCACAAACAGGTGTGTCTGTTATCATACGGCTACACGGTGTTCAAAAACCACACAACCAGTCATGACAAACTGAATGACTCATTAGCAGATTATGTACTTTGCGAGTGCCCGCTCGCACTGATGTTTTTGGTCCCAGGAAGCCTGATTATAAGCAGGCCCTGTGGCGCTGCCATGGCGACAGACTGTTCCTGCTGAGTGACGGCACCTATTGACCGATCGTGCACCTTGTTTATGGAATCGAGCCGCTCGTACTGCCCCCGGAGTGCAGAAATCTACCGTCAGCCGCTGCTGCAGGGCTCCCTGCGCTCGGCTCGTTCAGGGCTCCTTGCTTTGACTCCCTCCCGCAGTCTTTATTTCCTGTCCTCCATCGTATCCACTGACAGACGAATTGATCAGTTGATGAGAGCAGGGATAGAGAGAGAAAGAGAGAGAGAGAGGAACATCATTGCTATTATTGATGTACTGTATGTACAGTGGTGCAAGCAACTCTTCTTAGGCGACTCTCTTTTATTATTGAAGCGGTAATACAACATGGTGAAACTAACACCTCAAAAACCAAGAAAATGATTTCGACTTGTTTCACATTGATACATTGATGCATACATTTTACGAGAACATTTTTTTGTCAAAGTGACTTTGAGGTCCCGTTTGAGAAATTCATACGGTCATGGTTTTGTATATGTAGACAGCTGAACCCTCTGCGAGAGTATGTGTGTGAGATGGGCTCTGGGTGTTGGCTCTGTAGCTCGAGACAGCTATGCTGACAAGGCGATACCCTGGTGAGAACAGGAAATGCAGAGGAAGGGTTGTGGTCCTCTGCTTCCTGCATTGCATCGACCTGATGCCTGGCTGCCCACCAAAGAGCACGCCATCTTCACACACAGGCATGCACCTGCTAGATTAGAGGAAGTACAATTTAGGTCTATTCAACACCAATGAGCCAACTATGCACACACTCCATGCCCCTCTCATTCACTCATACTGACATTTGGCTGACCTTGTCACTCTACGCTGCCTTCTGTGTTTGGTGTTTTTATCATGTAGATCCCAGAGCTTCCTGTTACGTGTAGGGAGATCAGACAGAAGACTGGGTCTGGGAGTCGCAGTCATGGTCACCTGTCTTCATCTGTCTAATCACGTGTCTGAATGAATATTTATATATATATATATGCACATAGATTGAATATCAGACTCATGGTATTTAGGTAAATCATCAGCAGATTTTATACAGCAGAACTATGAATGTCAAAGCATCATAAGACGGAATAAAAGGCACAAGTCATTTATTTGAAATGAAGAGCACGCTTTGAGCAAAACATTCAGCAAATCCATTTTTTAATTGTGTTATATGATAACTTTATAAAATGGATTTTAACAAAGCCTGTTAATGTCTTTGTTTCTTAGAGTGTGTTTACTTAATGTTTTTATACAAAACACACAGGTCATTGCAAAATTCATCCTTGGTAATGGCCCCCATACTGTTGAAATGTAAGCAAATAGTTTCAATCTCAGTTTCTAGTCATGTTTTTAAAGACTTCATACGTTCTCTAAATAACATTGAACTAGTTGGTTAATAGCAAAATGGAAGTATAAGAAAAGATTGAATGAATGAAAAGCCAATATGTTGGTGGGTGCAACTGTTATCTAATGCAACGAATTACAAGCAAGTGTGGCTTTTGCGCTCATGTTAATGTAAAATATGGATCTGGTGGTTATCTGACGATTAATATTGATATTTGCATAAACTATCATTTGCATATCATTGATGTCAGACGGAAAGATTGTATCTCCAAAACTTTATTTTAAAGTGTGCATTCAAGATTTTCAGATAATTTGCTTTGTTGTGTTTGCTGTTAAAAATGCTCTTTGGTCACCATTCTATGTAGTGAAGGTTAAAGAAGTGACGGTATTAAAGATTGTGTGGTCAGGTGGCTTTGCCGGCGGAGTCTGTATGACTGCGGTAAATATGGTATGACAGACCTCTACCTCTACTTGAGAAGGTAAAGAGCTTATCAAGAAGGTTTTGAGCGAAAAAATAGGCAGGATCTCCAGAGAGTCTGGCTTGAGGATTTCAAGAGGTATTTCAGCATAGTTTTCAACAGCGCTCTGATATGTGGTATGCTTTAATGCCCGTGCTCAAGATAGAGACAATCACTCAGGGTTTGACTGAGTGCTTGGGATGGAAGGATAAATAAAGAGGTCTGTCCAAATTGAAAAAAAAGAGAAAGAGCGAGACAGACATCGAAAAAGAGGACTGAGTCTTAAGATCAACTCGACTGCCTCCACTGCTTCTATTAATTTTGCAAGGCTCTTACCATCACCAGAAAGAGAGGAAGCTTTTAGTGGCATATAGTGGTAGAAGAGAAGAAGAAAGTGGAAGAGAGAAGGTGAGAGAAAGAATGAATAAATGAGAACGACGGGGGCGAAAGAGGCAGAGAGAAAGAAAGTGCCCTGTGCTATTAAAAAGTGATAGAGGGAGTGAACGAAAGAAAGAAAGGAAGAAAGAAAGAGAATGAATTAATGAAAAACGAAAGTGAGAGAATGAACAAAAAATAAGAACATGTGAGAAAGGGAGGGGGTGTAAAAAAAGAAAGAAAGAAAGAGAGAGAGAGAGAGAGAGAGAGAGAGAGAGAGAGAGAGAGAGAGAGAGAATGGTAGAGCAATAAAAAAGTGAGAGAGGGAGTGAATGAAAGAGATAAAGAATGAGAAAAAATGAATGAAAGAAAGAGAAAGAAAGAATAAATGAACAAAAGTGAAAGAATGAAAGACACGAACAAAAGAAAAGAACATGTGAGAAATGGAGGGAGTGTAAAAGTGAGAGGGGGAGGGAGTG
This sequence comes from Triplophysa tibetana, assembly GCA_008369825.1. Lineage (NCBI taxonomy): Eukaryota > Metazoa > Chordata > Actinopteri > Cypriniformes > Nemacheilidae > Triplophysa > Triplophysa tibetana. Next base: position 14,648,422 of record CM017917.1, read on the forward strand.
TAAAAAAGGAAGAAAGAGAAAGAAAAATTAGAGAATGAAAGAGAAAGTGTGAAAGAGAATGAGAAAATGGTAGGGAGTGATCGAAAGAAAGAACAAATGCATCAATGAAAGAAAGAAATAACAAAGGAATAAAATGTAGAAGAGGGAGGGAGTGAAAGAAAGAAAGAGGTAGAAATAAAAAATAAGAGAACAAGCGAATGAATGAAAGAACCAAACGCAAGAACATTGAGAATGAAAAGAAGGAAGGAGAATCTCTTGTAGTTCCCAAACACCTGAAAGTGGTTAAACCACCGGTCTGTTGTGTCTGTGGGTTGGGAGCTCATAGAAACAGACGTATGCTCGGCTCTGTGCTGATTTTTTTCCATCTTAGCAGAAGCAACACGATCAGATCAGATTTCCTCCTGCACACTTTCACAAGACACACACACTCGGGTCAGAAAGTGATGACACTGGTAATGGTGGGGCTTACTGTAAGGGCTTGTAGACAGCAAAGGAAATGAAGTGAATGGGATATTGTTTAATGACTTTAGAGGGTTGTGCGTGATGGCCCTAGCATGCAATAGTATTGTGTATGCAGGGGCAGATGTGTGAACTTAATTCACAAAGGGCCGTGTTGCCTGACGGTCTGCTACATCTAAACTCGACAACACCTGCTGACAGATGGTTGATTTTTTTTTGTCAGCACGATGTAACCACCAGTGTGTAGTTATTATGACAGACACTTTAGCAGACTCAATTGAAGACTATATATTGGAAAAGTGGACACGGTAAAGGATTCTGCTTTCCAGGGCTTGGTTATAGCTTGTCCTGTTTATAATTGCTTTAGAAATAGAAGAAAACCATGATGTGTTATCGTCTTCATTAGAAAATGACCATGACTTGAATCTTTTGAATGAAAGCTCAACACTTTTGCTTGTAATCTTCAAAACAGTTTATAATTAAAGGAATACAAAAAATCACTTAAATTCAGCCCAAAAAGGAAAATTCTGTCATCATTTCATGCGCCCATTTACTTTTATTGTGAGCACACAAAACCAATCCAGTTTTCTTTTGTATTCTGGGAAAGAAAGATAGTCATACAGGTTTTAAATTACAAGAGGAAGCGATAACAGAATTTTCATTTTTGGGTGAAGTATCACTTTAATACAAGCAGCCTACTTAAGAAAATCTGCAAAAAGAGAAGTTTTTTTACACTACTCATTTTGATTTAATTGAAGGGATTTACTAATCTTTTCTGGGTTTTCTCAGATTTAAAGGGACAGTTACCCAACAACAAATATTCTGTCATCATTGACCCACCGTCAAGTTGTTCCAAACCTGTATAAATGTATTTGTTTTAATGAACACAGAGAAAGATATTCGTAAAACTATTGTACGACCATTTTTCTTTCTAATGCACAGTCCAGTCTCACTGCTTAACATCATCTTTTGTTATGATCTTTTACTAACGTTCAACAACCCATGAAGGTTTGAAACATGTGAGTGATGTGTTTTTGTTAAATGTGGGAGACCTCAAGCACTTGTACCCCCAGTCCAGTTCTTGGTCTATAAATAGAGAAGATCTGATTCGGGCTGTTTTGAAATAAGATCCACCTGGGGCTCATCCTCACCATATCGACTCTAACACTTAGAGCCAGATTAGTTCGAGCTTCAGAGTGCATCCGAGAGATACGCTGCTTAGAGCTCTCTTTCTATTCCAGCTCACAAACCAGCGTTAAGTGCTTCCATTCCAACTGAAACCAGAAACAAATATCCTGCCTGTCTGTTTTAAGAGGTGCAAGAGTTACACCCCGCCCTGCATGAATGTTATTCTATCTCGGTGTGCCACTCCGTTTTAAAACGCCAGTCTCCTATTGGTTGATGTCTCCCTTTCCCCCTCTCTTTCATATTTTTGTCACAGTGTATCTCATTCATCAATTTCTACTTTTAAATGTATGTACAATAACACACACTTTACTATTTTCAAGAGGCTCGTATTCGAAGAATATTTCTTCGATATAAGTATATTTTTTCTTGGTGCATCTTTGTATCTTTTTTGAACTAAAGCAAAAAAATGAGTGCCACAAAGTACACTTTAGGATTATTTCTCAGTAAACAAGTATGACGATCTTCATTGGTATGCCTGATTTGAGTTGTTTTTTTATTTTATCCAAAAACATACACAGGTTTTATACAAATCTCCCTGTCAGATTATACAGAAGTAAGCCTGTTCGCTGTACCTCAGCCTTCTGCAGAATCACTGTCGTATCTGTCAGTTTGTGGTTTAATTGCCTGTTCCTTTTTAAACTTTCGTGCCCGATGGAGACGAACCCTGACTTTTTTTTGTCCAGGCTAACTGCAAAACAAACAAACAGACAAGTCTTATCCACCTGTCTGTCCTCACTTGGCCCTTTCCCAGGTGTTGTGGGGTCCGCTGGCCCTGCAGTTACAGGCCTGAAGGGCTTTGTGTTGTTTTGCTGCCAGGATGATCAATGGCTTGTTTGTGATGCTGGGAAGAGATGGCCCGGACCACACAGCCGCAGAGAGCGGGGGGGGGTTGTGTTATTTAGAAGGGATTGGGCTCTGTGCCGGCTGGGGAAAGCTGCAGTTTGCACCTGTTGCAGAGTGTTACTGGGCCAGACGGGCGGTCGGGGGTCACGTGGACGTTGCCTCGCAGGAAGCTGGAGCTTGTTTCTCAACCTTGTGGTGACACTGTACGGGCTTGTGTTGAGTTGTTTAACTTTAAAGCAACACTGTAAGAGCTTATTCATACTGATGTGATGAACACCAACAAATAGTGATATGGATTTAGGATGGTGGAAATCACAACTGTTGTATTCACACTGCGAAAAACAAACACATCTTAGACAACAAGTATATATAATAAACATGTTTTAAACCAGTGTCACTTAAAATTCGAACTGATCGCAAACAAAATTTCATGTGGCTCAGTGGTTAGAGCATTGCCAAAGTCATGGGTGGGATCCCGGGGATTGCACATACTAAGAAACAAATGTTCAATGGTAACAAATGCATTTATGCCGTAATTTAAAGTCACTCGTTTATAGAAGAATGTGAATTTATGCACTGACAGCATTTATAAACTAGATCAGCATACTGTCCACCACTTTTATAGGAATAGATGATGATTTTAATACTTGACGACAGATATTTATCAAGTTTATTGATTCTGTTGTTGTGATCTTAAACAAATGATTAATTTGAAAATCTTAATTAATAGTTTTAATAAATGGTAAATTATAATTTTTTTGGATATAAAAGTGAACTGCAAACTGCCGCGGTCATATATCATAAAGCTGGGCATTAATCTGATAAACATTGTACTAAAGATCATGTGCTTAACCTGCCTTATACCTTTTTAAACATTCTCTCTACGTCTTTTATAAATACGATAAGATTTTGACAACTATTCGGTATACAATAAATGTATAGAGTAATACAGTAATACAGTAAAGAATCCTTATTTTAAGAAGTGAAATCAGCTTCGCCTGGTTGCAAGTGCATCAGTTTAAATTTTTTTTTTATAGAATTCCACATGAAACATACAGTATTTTGCCTTTCAAAATATTAATCACAGTTTAATTTTGTGTCATCAGAATGAGTTATCAATACACTACTAAATACACTACTTCCGCCGCTTCACCGGAAGTTTTACCCAGGTTTATTTTTGCAGTAGCGCTCGCCAGAAACTGGTGAATAGTATAATGCAATGTAAGTCGCTTTGGATAAAAGCGTCTCCCAAAAGCATAAATGTAAATGTACACAATTAAATAGAAAAACCGTTACAAGATGTTTAAAAAAAATATTTAAATTATGATCACAAACAAATATCATGTTGGTATTGTTACCTCGAAAGCCATCTGAATGCTTTAGTTCACTAAAAAATGTTGAAATATTATTTAAATTATTAGTTTAAATACTCAAAATCATTTTATATGTATTTTACATTCTTATTATATTTATATTATTATTAATAATGTGTTATGTAATATATTATTATTGTGTTTTAATAAATCATGTACTGTATATACAATGATTATTTGTTTATTAAAATATTTATTGTTATTATTTTTTATAATAAATTATTTGAATAAATGTATTTAAATGTATTATCTATTTATAATTTTTTTTTTCTGACAAACGTCAATTATACAAGTTCGGTCTGCTATAATGCCAACAGTGGTTTCACACGGCTCCGGCTCTTGGCTTGCATTTGCTGGATTAGTGTGAATTATCAATAAACGTTGGGATTTCATGATTCATGAATGAATCTTTAATTTGTTAATTCATTGACTACATAAATTATATATGTGGAGCTTTTACACCTTTTACATGTTGAACTATATTTTCCTGCAAAACATGTGGACGTCTTCGTCACATTGTGCAAGTGGCAGGACAATTTTTTGCCTAACCTCAAAAATCCACTCATGCTTTAAAGACCTTGTGGTTTGTATACAGTTCTGATTGTGTCACATCATGTAGAACTTTGTTTGCTGCCTCTGAATGTGACAAATAACAATATATCATGGTTACGTTAAAAGGTTACAAAATTGAAGGAACTGTTTCGGCTTCTCAACTCAAGTTCTTCAGACCTGAGATATACTTTAGTTAGGGTTTAGAGAGTCTGGTCAGTCTGGCTCTACAAGCCTATCCAGGACTGAAAGTAGCAAATATTTTTCACTCTGTCACTCCCTGTGTCAGAAATGTGAGGGTGGAACGTTTGTGAGCTGCATGCATGCCTGGGATGACTGAATGCCTGGGATGATGTCATGTGTCTACCCTCCTGACTCATCATTTGTCTAATTGAGCTTTGAATCATTGGACAGGGAGAGGCCCTCACCCTCCCTAGACTGTCTAAAGCCACATTCCCCTTTAATCCTTAAATAATACCGCCTAATACGACTGCACACAAGCACACCACCCCAGTATACAGTATGAGAACACACACACAATTGGACGAATTGTCACATACACCACACTACTTTATACTACCATCAGGATTGTTTCTTTACCCTCATCCTCTGTCTGTACCACCTTAACCACATTTGCAAGTCATTATTATCTAATATCATAGACAAAGGTTTTGGTATGGAGTGACTCATTTGGTGTCTAGGGTGGTTGAATTTGAACGCCCATCATTTACATAGTCCTGTACATTTACATTGTCTGTTTTGCATGTGTGTGTGTGTGTGTTTTGGTTCATTTAATAACTCTGTCAGCTCCCATTGTATTTTTTCGGAAGCGTGTGGCTTAGCGGTTGGTATGTGTACCCTGGTAAAAAATATAAGCGTTCTTGCCCGTGCAGAAGGGCATTGTGGGAGGGTGCCAGGGGTTTGCTATGCAGTTGCTGAAATGTTCTGATGGTTTTATTGTGTTGCTATGCAGTTGCTAGGATGTTGGGTCACACTTTATTTTGTGGTCAAATTTTTGGTATTAATAAACCATTTACAATGACTTTTGTTTCGGTAAACTCCTAATTTAGTGCTTATTAATAGATAGTCGTTGTTAGGTTTAGGTATGGGTCTCTATACTAAAGTGTTAACGGATGTTTTGGCTGAGCAGTATCAGTGAAGAACAATTATATCATTAGGAAAATACCAATTAGTAAAATATAAATAAGTACAAAGAGAAGTGATTAAGTATATTTATAGTTTACTTCAGTGGTTTCAGTTATGGCCGAGAACATCGACTTAAAACAGAAATAAAACGGTTACTCTGACACTTATTGGTCCTTCTCCTCTGATAGTTTCTGACATCACTGTGAACTTTGCACCCCATGCATCGCTCTTGCTCTATCTTTTGCCCCACGCCTTCACCTATAGCAGTATGACACTGAACACATTTTACAGGGTGACTCACCAGCAACGGCTCACATCTGTTCCGTGCTCAAAGAACCTAACCAGGGAAAACAAGCAATTACCGGTGGGCTTTTTCAATCAGCTCTTTGGCGAGTCGGCTAGGGGGCTTGGGGTGGGGGGGAAGAAGGTGGGTCGAGGAGATAATTAGACATGGTTAAAAATAACCCAGCTCATTGTCTCCACTGTCCTACATTCTCAGATAAGCGTGCAGCTATTGGCCAGCCGATTCTCTGCCGCTGTGCAGAACACTTAGTGTTTTTGAAACAGTTATGTGAAGCTGTTGGCCGCTGGGTCACGTTTCTGACGAAGTCATATGTATTTCGGATTGATGTTCAGAGTGGACTGTTACAAAGGCATGTTGTCACGCTGTCTCTATGCTGATACATTTTTTGTGCATTTCACATTAAAGATCCAGTGTATAAAATTTAGTGGCATCTAGTGGTGAGGTTGCAACCAATGGCTCATTCCACCTCCCTTTCAAAGCACTACGGTGGCTGACACAGGAATAAGATGTTGTGAAATTTTCACTTCTTCTCCGAATGAGACAACATATTTACGAAACGTGCTCTGTAGAGCAGCTTCTCCATTAAGGGCTACTGTAAAAACATCATGGTAAATTCCATGCCGTGGTTACCTGTGGTGTATGTGGATAAAATAGCTCATTCTGAGGTTAATAAAAACATAACGGTTCATTATGTAGGGTCTTTAACTATATAAATAGTTATTCGTATTATATTGCATTTCTGTGAATAGATCCTCCAAGAAATCACACATTGGACCTTTACTTTATATCCTACGCCTGTGTCTTTTGTGTTATGTGAATATAAAAGAAAGCCGCATGGGATAAAACACTAATCATGCCCTTTCCTGTCTCCACAGCCTTCACTTCCTGTCCTGTATACCCTATCCAGTCAAGCAACCCATGAGGCCGTTCACCTTCTCTGCAGGATGTTGGTTTTTGACCCAGTGAGTGCTGTAGGATATATATTTTTATCTTGCTTACACCCTTAAACATTAAAAACTAAAGCAGATTCTACAGTTTGTCTAGCAAAGCACGTCAGCCTCAGTATTTTCATGCAATTCGATGGATTTCTGCTTTACCGCTTTTATGTATTCGCCAGGGTTGTGATGTCTTTTAAGATGTTAAATTGGTCTCTGCACAAGTTATTAACTCGACACTTGCATGTAATTGCTTTTATTTGTTGACATAGTTCCATTTGGGAGGAGCGAAGTTAGTAGCAGTCATGTTTTTAAAACTTAAAAAATGCTTATTGTAATGGAAAAAAAGGGTTTGTTAGGGAGGGAACGAGACGTTGTGTCGAGACAGAATGAGGTTTAACTTTAGAACCATGATTGTACTTTTAAAGCGTGCCCATTCATTCACCTTTTGGGCCGAGGAATCTGAGAGCCATTCTCGGTCGCTGCATTGGACGGCGAATCGTTGTAGCATGAAGGACATAACGTCTCGTTCCTTCCATCAAAGAACAGAGGTTACATCCTGAACCGAGAGGTTCCCTTTCTCTCGGTCTCTCAACATTGAGTCGATACAAAATGGGGTCACTTTACGAAACGGCGCTGAGCCGCATCATGACTTCCAGTCGAGCGACACTGACTGGCCTGGGCGAGTCACAAGTGAGCGTTACATCAAATCAGAAGCCTCCATTGGTGTAGTAAGGCATCAGTTCAAGAGGGTCTTACCAACGGCCGTACAGGGGGTGGCCTTCCTACACTAGAGACGAGATAACTGCCTGGCACCGTAAGCAACCCTGGGAAGTGTACCCCCTCAGGGGGGACGCTACGAATACCACATTTGCTGTAGGGAGATATTACGTGGATGCTCCCAATTGAGCTGGACAGTACAGGGATGGAGTCGCCTATCTCCGCGGAGCGTGGCCTGCCAAGAGAGCACATCGGCTGTCTGGTTGAAGACGCCCAGGATATGAGTGGCCGGCAGAGATTCCACTTGCTACTGACTCGAGAGGAGGAGGCATCGGGCGAGTTGTGACATCTGCCATGAGCAAAGGCGACCCTGGCAGTTGAAGTACGCCACGGCAGCCATGCTGTCCAAGCAGAGCAGCACGTGCTTGCCCTGATGGAACCCCTTCACATTTAGTCATTTTGCATTTTCCACAAGACGCCGTTCGTTTGCAGAGCGTAGGGATCTGGCGGGTACATATGTCTGCATTAGCGAGTGAAGATAAGGCATGCATGGGCACGCCTTCTTCCTTTTATACACGCATGCAAGGGGCGGAGACTGGCATGCCATGCCATTCGCCAAGTTCATTGGCCAAGTACATTGGCCTTTTAAAAGTACAATTAAATTCTGAATCAACTCAACGTCGAGAGATCGACAGAAAGGGAATGAAAACTAAAATGAAATTTAATTCATATGTTAATTCATTTATATTGATTTATATAGAAAATATCTTGAATATTATTTAAAAAAAATATTTAAAGCTACAATTTTTTTATTACTTTTTTAGAGTACGTTATACATCTGTATTCAAAACTTTCTTTACTTAAGCTGTTTCACAGTGGAAAGCTTATAATTGTGATGATATATATTTTGAATTATATAATACGTATCTGTTTGAAATGTCAATTTTTTCGTCAATTGACTTTAACCCACAAAAAGGTATGCAAGTAAAGAAACTTGCAATTTGATGTTTAAAATGATATTTATGTTATGCATACGTTTTGGAATACTACAATATTAAAGAAATAGTTTGCCTTTCAAATGAAAATTCTGTCATCATTTACTCACCCTGTTGTCATTTTAAACCTGTATGACATAGTTTCTTCTGCAGAACAAAAAAGAAAATATTTTCAAAAATGTTGTTAACAGAAGACTAAAGAATTGTTTTTTGTGTCCATACAATAGAAGACGAAGGAGATCAAGGGATTTTGGTTACCGACGTTTTTCAAAATATCTTCTTTTGTGTTTGGCAGAAGATAAAAATAACACAGGTTTATTATGACAACATCCTAAGTAAATGGTGACAGAATTTTCATTTTGAAATATTAAATTATTTCACGTAAAGACACTTGTGAAACAGATAATCCTATTGTATTACATTACAAGAAAATTCAATACGGAGTAAAACTGTTCCCCCTTCAGTCAAAGCGGATCTCTGCGAAGGACGCACTGGCACACCCGTACCTGGATGAGGGGCGTCTGCGCTACCACACCTGCATGTGCAAATGTTGCTACACCACTTCCTCTGGTCGCGTCTACACCAATGACTTCGAACCTGTTACCAACCCCAAGTTTGACGACAGCTTTGAAAAGAACCTGTCATCAGTTCGACAGGTCAAAGGTGAGTGCTATTTTTCCGACGATAACGATTCAATTCTATTATGCATTTGCTGATTCAAGTACTTCTACAATGCAGGAGTCAAATATTGTTGGTATGCTAGTTTGAGTTCCTTTCATCACTTTGTGCACGGCATTTAAAAGCAATCTAAAGGTCTTAATTGTATTGGACCTATTTGAGAGCATGTGCCAGTACGTGTTAATCAGCAGTCCTGCTGGGCACCCCCTGCTCCAGATTGCCCGCTGCTTCTGTTGTTTTTGTCCCCCAGTTTCTCCCATCATTTGGTGCCCCTGGATCTGCACTTGCGTTCTGCTGTCAGCGGGTATTAGTTAGAGTCTGTCGCTAAAAGCAGGCTTACTGTGCTGTCGGCTTAAAATAACCCTGCCCTTCACCCTCCCTCCTCTTCTTCCATCCTGTGTGCAATGTGTTTCCACTGGAGGATTAGTCAGTGCGGATGGACCTGACCGCCTGGAGACTTAAAGCGCTTTAGGGGAGGCAGCCGTGTTTGGAAGGGGAGGGAAACCCCTCTTGGATTGAAGCACATGAGGAGCTTACTTGTTTCTCCGCTAGTGTCTGAGGTTTACAGATGGTAGGAAGTTAAGAGAAGTCCAGAGCTTTTAATTATATCACGGTTCTGCCTTCAGTATCTTTCATAAAGATCTATTGAGGAAAACTGTTGATCTGAATAGTCACTACTGGAATATGTCCTGAATAGTCAAATGTAAAGTCATACCTAGCAGCATAAGTAAAAGCTAGCAACTCAGGTATTTCCATGCTTCCAAGCAGCTTTAGAAACAAATGAGCTGCTGACAACACATTTGATCATTTTTTTATTTAAATCAACACAATTGGTTAAAGGTACAGTGTATGAAAGTTAGTGGCATCTAGTGGTGAGGTAGCGAATAGCAACCAGCGGCTCACTCCACCCCTCCCTTTCGAAGCACTACGGTGGCTGACACGAAACTAAGATGTTGTCATGTTTTCCGTGTAATGAGACCTGTGGTGTATGTAGATAGAAACAGCTCATTCTGAGGTTATAAAAACACAATTCTTCATTATGTAAGGTCTTTATATACCTCTGAAGACATAGTTTTTTTATATTGTTCTGCCATTCTGTCAATAGAGCCTTCAAAAAAATGACACACAGCTCTTAAAGCGTGACAGCCATACTCATGTTAATGTATGCCAGTCACTTTTCTAAACATCCGCTTACCCAACTAATACGACAAAAATCTCATCTTATCCTTATCTAACTAAGAACTCAAGAGTTCATGAACTTGGGGGCCAGCGAGGCAAATCTGTATACCTGTATCACAGTCTACATGAAAACGTGTAAACAGTAATGAAGGCTGATCTGTGCTCACCCCTCCTCTTTCTCTCTCGCACACAGAGATCATTCATCAGTTCATTATGGAGCAGCAGAAGGGGAATCGGGTGCCGCTCTGTATCAACCCCCAGTCAGCTGCCTTCAAAAGCTTTATCAGGTCAGGATACAGATCTCATCTCAAAATGAAGCCTGTTTGCATAGCCACTTTTTTGACTTGTCACATTTGCCCCATAAATTCTCATTAGGGAAATACATTTATGAAAATTGCCCTGACCACATGCAATGATTTCATGTGTTTTTCCAGTGCAGGAAATACTGCAGTATTTTAAACTTGAAGTGATAGTCAACCAAATCATGATTTGATCACCCTCTTGTCATTTTAAACCTTTATGACTTTCTTCTGCGGAACACAAAAGAAGATATATTTACAAGAATTGAAGCGACGGCACCCATTCACTTGCATTGGTTTTGTACCCATACCATAGAAGTGAATGGCCGGCCCCGTTTCTGTCACAAACCTTATTCGAAATATCTTATTGTGTGTTCTGTTAGTGTATATATGAAGAGTTTGGTTAAAAAATGTTTTTTTTTACTGTGCTTTCCAGTTAATATCAGTCAAACTGCAGTTGGTTTGTTCAGATTACAACCATAATAACTAAAAAAATACAGCTTACTAACACAATAAAAAAACGATTACATAATAAAAAAATATATTTTTACAAATTTTTAAAACTGAGTGATTTCATTTCAGATCCAAACTCTTTGTATGGAGCCTACTTTATTTTGTTACTAAGTAATTAGTCACTGTAAATTACTTTTCCCTCGAAAAAACTTTTTATGTAATTCAATTATAGTTACTTCTGAACTAAATACATTAAATACTCTGTGTAATATATGTGTGAGCAACAGAAGAATTGACATCAAAATCTAACTTTAAAATCTGTGCTTTAATGTATATTTCTCACATTTGAAATACTTTGGACTGTTCATTTTATATTATTTATTTGAATGAATTAAGAGTCGTTTCATGTCCATCCTTGAATCACTTTACTAATCAAGGTTTATGTAGGATAAAGAAAGTAATTAGTAAAAAGTGATTAAATACTTTTTGAAGTGAGTAATTTGTACCATATTTTTCCTTATTTATGCTTACAACTAAGAAAAACTAAAGAAAAATACAACTTGTTCCAGATGAAATTCAAGTTAATTGTGTGAATTATCTAATTTTCCATTAAAATAGTTTCGTGAATTTCTTGTTTTTAGGAAAGTTCCGGTAATGTTACTTAAAAAATCCCAGCACATTTAATAGACTCTAAAGATATTTATGATATGTTTGTATTTTTAAGTATGAATACTAAAAACATTCTGCTTTATTTAATTTTACTGATTCCGGTGTTGTTAACCAAAAAGTGTTTAATTACTTCTTTGTTTTTGCCATGCTGTTATCATCCCATCAACATATTCAATCCCATAACAATTATATAATACAATTGTCTTCACATAAAAACAGTCACACAAACAATACAAAAGTTCCTCTGCGTCTCAACACTAGATGGAGACATCTGCACAATAAGAAATAACACTCCTCTCTCTCCCTCCATAGCTCGACAGTAGCTCAACCATCCGAGATGCCTCCATCTCCTCTAGTTTGGGAGTAGCTGAGGACGTCGGTGACAACAGTAGCGGTGGACATCCCTCCCGCGGCGCCGGTCCGCTCCTACCCCTCACGCACCCTGGACTACTGACCCCCGGGCATCCCCAAACTGCGTAGCATTTCACTGGAGTCTAGGATTAGCCATGTTGCTGATGTGTGTGTGTACTGTAGTACTAAATGGAGTTTTATAGAAGCAACCACTACTGTTTGAGTTCAAGCGGGACACGGGAAGAGTCGGTGTGGTTACGGGGGGCTGGTTTGTGTGTACGGTAGAGACATACCCACATAAATCGAAGGATCGCCAAGCACGCCGAGACGCCAGCGAACACGTGCCCTCGCAGGCGAAGTCGATCCCTGTGGACTTGAATGTATTAGGGCGGCGATTTCTGCTCGGTATCCCTGTAGGAAAACTCACTGAGTCTGTGCACGCGAGTAGTCCTGCTTTATTTATTCACAGAAGTAGGCAGTGCTAAACATAGTTCAGAAAAGAAGGCAACTTTCTCTCTCTCTCATGCTTGCACCTCCACTAAAAACTGTGACCACTTGTTCGACTGAAGTGGGCTCATCGCATTTCTTTCCTTCAGCTGTAGTGTGAATGTTCATTTTATGACTTTCTTCCATTTTTGCTGTCATCATCATTTTCTTTCTCGATCCATTTATCTTCGTTTGTTTCTCATTGTCTCTCATATCCACCTTTCGTCAGGTCAATATTACTAAGTGCGACACTTTGCAGAGATGCTGATAAGATCTGGTAGTACTTCTGAATGTTGATGTTTTCAGTACTTTTGGGCAACAGCATTTCTTGAGCATCAAGGATCCAAAGTATGAGACACAGGCCTGAGGCAAAATCCACCACTGGGTGTTCTTTCTATTGGTCACCGAGACGGTGCCTGAGAGTGAATTATCTATAAAGGTGGCGTAGCTGTGGATACCTCAACATCAGAGGTTTAAGAAGTCACCCGGCCCACACAGTAGGTATTCCCTACTTGTTCAGAAGAGCATACAGACAAATCTTGAAAGGCATTTGTTTCTTGATACTGAAAAGTAGTATGTAAAAACATGTAATACATAGATTTAGGGATGTCTGTTTGAACCTGTACCCCTGCTTTCCCTGCTGGAAAACCTAGAACTTGGGTCCAAAATTAAGACACACCAAATGCGGGAGGAAATAGGCTTTGAAAATAAAACGTGATGAGATGTTTTAGTGGCTTAATGAGTACCACGGTCAGGTGCATCACCATTCTTTGTGACAGGTGTCGTAACAGCCTTGTTTGAGGACAACAAAATATATTTAATAATAAAATGTAGTGATACAGTTTTATGGCCAGTAAGAAAGACATTTTTTCTGTACTGTAACGTGTCCTTTGCCATTGGTAAGAGTGGCAAAAATTAATTTTGGACCCTACCTAGTACACGCAGCATGCAGATGATTGAAACCAAATAAAAAAGACTTACAAAAGGCAAAAGTTACTCAAGGATAAAAGATAATCGGTTGAAACCTGAGATCAAGCAAACCATTCCATAATAATAATGGTTTATTACCAGTCCTTAAGTGATAACACCATTGTGTGAGCGCATGTATGGCCCCTCTGCATGTTTATAACTGACTCTGGCATCACAATAGTGATCCAGTTTGTGTCAGTTCAGTGTCTTCTTCTGTAACACCCCCCAAGCCCTTTTCTTTAAAAGATTTCTTGGAGATTATGAAATGAGTTTCTGGGATCATTTTTGGTCTGGAAAGCGATTGGGAGCAGGTTTACTGTAACATGCATATATTTCCCATACTGTTTTCTGCATTCTCAGACTCTTGACTAAAACAGATCAAATGAAAATATTTAATATATTTTTAGAGAATTATTTTTATTTCTTCCTCAATGTGCTATGGCATGCTCCCATGATCCACTGAATATGATAAGCCTATGTAAATACGTAAGTAGCAGGTGGATTTGGAAATAAATGAAAAATCTACAAAAATAAGAACATACGAAAATCGCCAAACAAAAATTGTAATGCTGCTGTATAGACGTTGAATTAGCCTGCACATTTTTAGGGCTTTGAAATTTTATTTTATTTTTGAGATTTGCATATAACTGTACATATTTTTTCTCTTTTCTGTTTTTTCTTGCCCCTGCACTAGATAGTGTAGACAAAGTTATAATCAAAATCAGTATAAAAACAAAACAAACAAAAACACAACCAATTATGTTAATTGTGTCTTGTGTGCTGCAGAGCTGTGGATAAGAGTATTGAAGTAGAGCCCTTTTTGAATTATTATTATTATTAATTATTTCCTTTAAAGAAACACTGAACTGTTTGTGTATATGTATATAATGGATTCACATTGTTGGTCTCTACCTCTTGAGCTTAATGACTTGGTTGTTTACCTCCACAATTTTATTTCTACGTGGAGATTTAAAACTTGAATGTCCCTTCCGACTTTTATATTCCTATCAAACCCTGTATAAAAATCATAGTCATTCAAATTCAATTGGTTCGAGGTGGTTCTCATCATCATATTCTTGTACAAACTACCATGTTCTCACCCCAGTGTTCTCCGACTGTTAGATCACACAGCATATTTGTCCTGCAAGACAACCCACGATGATTAACATGGTATACTTCACCAAGTGAGGTCATTTAAGATCGGAATGTCAAATTAAAGCAAGCGTACGAAAGATAACATGCAGAGTCAAATACATACAAGCTCATATGGGCCAAACCGGAAAGGTACTACACCCGCTGTCAAGTTTTTATAAGAAATTTGCTGTTTATACTCAGAGTTAATGGTATTTGCATACATTTTACAACATATATATAATGTAAAGTCTGAGTTTGATGACCTGCAAGCAAGACAGGCGATTCATGTGAACCGGATACACTCTGTTGATGTTCTGTGTTTCACTGGTCTCTTTTCAGAGTGTAGATTTGAAGTACTGTGGTAAAGCTCATTAAATGTTGACATTTAAAACGAAAAATGTGCTGTCTGTCCTTACTGTATGTCACTTACCAATTAAGCTGTACTGAATGTCGTTCTTTTTACTGAAAAAGTGTTGATTCAGTTAAAAAGAGCACCAGTTTGATCAATTTCAACTTGCAGTATTTCAAGTTAGTCTACAATTTATCAAGAGTCAGTCATCTAAGGATAACCGTTTTTTTCTAAAGATTTACACAAACACAACAGCAAATATGGATATGTTGGTCGTTTCACTTAACAAAGAGTAGACATGTGTCTGAGGTGCTTATTGAAGGAAGACAGCTTGTTTTTGTTGGTGCAGGTAAACATCTGCTCTGAGATCTAATCAAAAGGTCTGAATGTGGCAGTGAAAGAGTACAAACAGATTAGGAAAGTGCTGGCAAATATCTTTGCCAACTGGGGGAACGTTTTCCGAAAGCTGAGCTTTAGACCTCTATCTTACCTCGTTTGGTATGTAAAAGACCTGTTTCTATACCAAAACGAAGAAGGCCTGTCTGT
This sequence comes from Triplophysa tibetana, assembly GCA_008369825.1. NCBI lineage: Eukaryota > Metazoa > Chordata > Actinopteri > Cypriniformes > Nemacheilidae > Triplophysa > Triplophysa tibetana. The sequence goes on from CM017917.1 coordinate 14,664,047, forward strand.
AAGCCATATCAATGGTATGCTTCCTAAAGTATTTGTAACTTCACATTATTCACAGTAATCACTTAAAATAATGCCAGATATCATTTCATCTGATTTGCGATGGGAGTTTATGGTTTAAGTAATACCTTGGAAACGCCAAGCATGTTTTCATGGTAATCCACAACAAAGAATAACATAAAACAAATATATTTTATAAAGGCACGATTTGACAATGAAACAGCATATTTTCTTAAAGTATGCTATTAATCATTTGTCGTTTTATTTTTGGAAGATTTGAGTATATTTGGCTACCTGGTGAGCAGAAAAAGAAGACAACATTCTTCAGTCCACACACCATGATATCTAGCAGAGCTATCGCTTATGAAAATGTCAGGTGTATGGATTCTCATTTCTTATTCCAAGATGCATGTGCTTTGGTTTAATATCTTGAAAGCACACACAATGTTATCACTAACGCGTGGGGAATTCTTCATCGGTACACATCAAGAAGGACTTTGATGCTGTCAGGGCATTTCCCTCTTTAACAATGAGAGCTTTCACTACCCTCTCCAGGTGAAATGAGGGGATTGTGGGTTGCCATCTGGATAAATTGAGTGACTCAGTGTGCAGATACGACAACTGTTTATAAGCACCTCTAAGCAACTTGAATTAAAGTTCAAATACACAGACATAAAATAAGACAATAATAGATACACAACAGTTAAAAAGAATAGTTTTTAATTTATACGCTGACGTTCACACAGTGTATTAAGGATAATTTCACACTGACTCGACACACATGGTCGTTCACAAAACTGTATTAGAGAATTAATCCATGTGCTTTGTTAAGGAATTATATCATTTGTTTGAAAAGCGATTGCTTTTATTGTAACAACAGCCAATCCTTTATTTTTTACCACAGCAAACCCGGCATAATATTTTTTATGAAATGCATAAAATATACCTTAAAGAACGATCAGGAGAAAATCTAATTTGAGCTTTAAAAAGACCAACTGCTTAAAACATTTTATTAGGACTTTTATTTTGAATCGCTCCACTTCACAGACAGGAAGTAATTCGGATTGTTGTCCTTTACCTTCGTTTTTTAATAACAAACTCCACATTCAAGATGTATTGACATGAATTCCCCGATCTAGATGACACAAAATCACGTGACAGGTCCAGTGTTGTGATTTAGTTTAGTCAAAGTTAATAAAAGTCACTTTTTAGGTCAATATTACATCAGAGATGTCTCCTCTGGTTGGCGCTGAGCTCGCGCGCACGCCGACGCAGTTGTACCGGTATTTGCTGCGCTGCTGTAGACTGCTGCCATCAACTGCCATGCAAACACACTATAAACATGCCATCAGACAGGTAACCACGACTTTCAGTTTCTACTCAAATTGACAAAAGAATAACACAACTTTGGTTGAACGCATTAAGCTTCGATATACCCTAAAAATAGTCAAATCAAATTTACTTTATTATTAAAATGTGTAAATTTGAACTTCTACCGCCTCTCCTTACAACACTATTATGAGCCATCAGCTGTTTACCATTAAAACCATCGTATGTATAGTTGGGCCTTGTTGTTGTTCTATTGGTTCCTATTTGCCAGGTAATCCCACCAATATAACACAACAATTATTTAAGTGACATCTACGTTAGCCCCTTTCTCAATAATTACGTGATATTTTTGTTATAAAAAAACTCAAATTGAAGTTCTTGGAGTCAACTGCCAATGTGTGTTTTTAGAGCTACAATAGTCATGCAGACGAGGACGACCCTGAGAGGATTCAGATGATGATTCAAAGAGCTATATCTGATGCAGACTGGATATTAAATAAAGTAAGCTTATGAAGTGTAATACCGTATCACCTGAGAAGACACTTATTGCCAGTAACTTAAACAAATGTATGTTCCTCTTTGTGTTTTTACAGTACACTACAAAGAAATGACCACCGTGGAGGAATAGTGGAGAGTGATAAAAGGTGCAGCAGAGGGAGGATGGATGGTCAGAAGGCATATTACCCACACACAGATCAACAAATTTGCTTATATACAATTTAAAGAAGTGCAAAAAATTGCTAAGTGCTTACCTTTTTTAAAACCATATAACCATACATTTATGTGCCAGTTACCACCAAAAGCAGTATGATCTGCTATCTAGATTCTGAAAACTACACAGTTGTCAATGACATCTACACAAACTTACTTTTTTTACTGCATGTAATGTTCAGAATGAAAATAATAAAGCAAGTTCACGCTCATAAATTTGTGTTTAAGTCAATGGTTGTTTCATTAGACAGAGATTTTTTCTCAGACCACTGGATACAGAGGTATCGCAGGAACGTGTTACATATGGGTGTTAAATACATGTGTTGTTATGTTACCTTGCAAACACATAAAACATGTTATTGAAGGACAGTCAGGTGGGCCTACCTGCATTTTAACTTTGTGTGATCATCTACCCTATTATATTTGATGATACAAAGGGAGATTTAGATTTTAGATAAGGATGGGCAGGATTCACTTCAAAGTTCACTTAATTATTAAATTATCGCATTATGTAGCAAGTACAAATTCTCAAAACTCTTTCTAAGGGCGGAGTTAAGATGAATATTCATGAGCTTCAGTGCATGGGCGCGAAACTGAAAATGTCAGGCTTTTGAGTTTCTGCATCTCTTATTGTTTAATAAGGAGGTAAATAAATAAAGAAGTTTAAACTGCAATCGTTGGGCGCAACGTTTTATATGCACGTGTCACCAGACTAAATGACTTTGTTGCACTCACAATCATTTAAAAGTCTATTTAAAGTTACAAATTATTAAGTTATGAAAAAAAAACACTAGGAATGTGTATTAATAACCGTGACAAAGTTATTAAACAGCAGTTACATTAAATGTTGTCTATTTAATAGCATTTTAAAAAGCATTAAAATAAGTTAAACAACTTTTGATCATTGCAATGATAATAAGGATTTTTTTTCTTGATGAGCATGCTCATGGCAAAGTTGTAAAAAAATTCTCTTCATATTATAGGTTTTAGAACTGTCCAGCGAGGATGGCTGCTGTAGTAGCATGCATGATATGGTCAGGAATTAATAGCCCACATATATTTGAGACAATCATGTCGAGGCAGTATTAAGATTGGATGACCTCACGAGATTCTGCCATACCTTGGTTTTAGGTGAATTGACACCACTGTATGATCTGGTCCTTTTCATGAACTTTTTAAGTTTTTGTAATGGCAACATATTATTGTTAATTATCATTAATTAAGCTTAAAATTAGGTTCTTCCCCCAGGCAATCTCCCTCCTTAACATATAACTGCTCCAGTTCACTACTCCTATTGTGTGTACAATATTGATATATGTACATTTTATTTCTACATGTATATAACACTATCTCTACTTACAACATTATAGATTTGCACAAGTGTAAATACAATCTGTTACTATGTATATTCTACTTTATACTCTACTACCCTGTACAATGTCTCTTATATGTTATTCCCAGCTTACAATTTTTGGTTCCCAGAACGTTCCCCCTAACGTTAGCTTTTGGTTACCAGAACTTTATCCCAACTTAAGTTTGTGATTCCCAAAACGATATTTTCTAAGGTTCGTTTTTGGTTCTCCAGGAATGTTTTCTTTACAGAAATAGAACGTTAGTTTCTGGTGCCCAAAACGTTCCCATAACGTTATAAAAATCATGAAACTAAAGTTTCATTTCGGTAAAGATAACCAAGAACAAACCTTAAAAAAAACTTTTTGGGAACCAGAAACAAACGTTAGGGGAATGTTGCCAGAACGTTAACCTAAAATATTTTTATCGTTTGTCCTCACTGTGTGTCATTAGTCTGATGAAAACATCCATGCTGTGTTTTATCCAAACGCTTGTCTAATCTTATTAAAATAAGTAAAGTACATCATCCCACACAATATGGAGGCTGAAATCAATGCATTAGAGTATTCTCTTGCATCACTGATGTAGCCTAATTTTCGATTTACACAGCACAGTATCATTTCTAGTAAAACCACACTGTGTGTAGGCCTACCTCAACATCAGACATTATAGAAATTGAAATAAAATAACCAATGACTTTAATACAATATTTAAAGCAGATTTTATAGACAGAAGAATAAACATTTGATTATCTTCAGGTTAACAATATTCTTGTCTCACCAGCCACCACAGAAGAATAGCGGTGCTCCTTCTTTAGATATAACAATCAAAAGCCTTAAGTTTTAGTCCTTACATCATGGTCTGTTGATTTAGATGTGTCAAATCAATCGAAAATCACGAATATATAAGTTTACCCTCAAATCTGTAAGTTTGAAAAACAAGCTAAACTAATATGTTAGTGGGTGAGATAAAACGAAATGACCATTATTTTTTAAATGACGGGAGTGCCTTGCAGAGCGGAGAATGCACTTGCTATATGATTGACATTAAGGGGCACATTTAAAGGCCATTGCCATTAAGGGGCACAGCTGTTTTGCACATGTCACTGAGGTATACCAGTTTTGACTATTTTTACCATTAAAAAATAACGTTATTTTCTGGTTATTCTCTGGTTGCAAAAAAGAACCAATAAATAACCATCAGAAATTGTTATTTTCAAGTTATATTCGAGTTTAAAACTCCCAATAAATAACCATCAGGGAACATTACTTTCTGGTTGGAACAAAATAACCAATAAATAACAATCAGGTAACGTTACTTTCTGGTTATTTTCTGGTTGCAAAAAATACAAAAAAATCAGGGAACGATATTTTCTGATTATTTAAGAAAACCCAGCCTGCAACGTTCTGGGCGAGTTATTTTCTGGTTGCAACAAATAAAACCTAAAATGAACGTTCTTAGAACGTTATAATTTTGTTCCCAAAAAAATACCCAAAAGGGAACCAGGAACTTACATTATGGTAACGTTCTGTGTTTGCTGGGTTATGCCCCATTTTCTGTACATTAGTCTTTTATTTTATATATGCATATTTTAGAATCTTTTAGACCGTAAATCTCATAATATTTAAATTTTCATTGTGTCTGTAGCTTCCAACACCAAAGAAAATTAATTGTATGTGAAAGCACACCTGGCAATAAAGCTCTTCTGATTCTGATTTAGATGAATGTTTATCGAAGCATAAACTGTAAGAATTGATGTAATATAATTATATTAATATAATAATATATTAGAATAGTATTAGTGAATTGAATTAGTTTACATTTGTCAATAAACACTTGCAAAACACATCTTAACTTGTGAATGTTTCATAAACAGGACAGGGTAAGTTAACACATGTCTTTACACACTTCACATTTGTATAAAATAAACAATATATTTAATAATAAACATAATTTAAATACATTCATAAAACAATGCAATACATAATAATAAAACAAAACATTTAAATGACATCACATGACAAATTATGATATGATTGACACATATATCCACAACGCATTACCTCAGAATCCGTGTTATGTTCAAATGTGGTAATAGGTCAATAAAGAAGTGAACACAGACACAGAAAAATTCATTAGTTTCAAAATGTTTTTTAGGCCATCAATACATGTGTCAAGGTTAATTACGCTAGCTTTTGATGATTTATCAAGGGGAAAAGATTAACGTTACCGTTTTAAAGCCACCACGCATGATAACGCCGCCATCTTTGAGCTGTTTGTGTTTAGACTTCCGGTGAGCCACTGTAGCTGATGGGAGTCGTATTCCAAGTGAACTGTTAATATTTATGATGGAACCCAAAGGTTCATGCGTAATGTTTGCAGTTAGAGTTTGCCATAATAGCCAGTGCAAACGTAAAATAGGTCTACAACACATTAGCTTTGACCATAGTACACGCACCGGAGCTGAATCTTGATGTCGCGCACCCTATGATATGCATCCATTATTCATTACGATAGCCTACTGGATGTCCTTTCTGCTGGACAATTGACCAAATTGACTACAATAACTAAGGCAGCAGATGTTTACGTGGAAAGTGACACTTAATGTGAAATATCAGATTACATATAAAACATATTTAGCACAACTTAAACAGTAACCTAGGCAAATATTGGTATATTATTAGCAACAGTTAAAATGTATCGGTTAGCATTTTTATTAATTTAAGTTAAAATCTTAATAGGCTAAAGCAAACCTACCAGCCAGAGCTTCGCAGCTGCATGATTAAGAGTTACACGACTTCCATGTCATGTCATTACATTTTCATTCATTTGGCAGACGCTTTTATCCAAAGCAAATTTAACATTTTGTTAACACACTACAGTGGGCTACTCCTAGACTTCACCAGGCCATGTTCCTAGGAGGATTAAAGCTGAAGCAAGGGAAAGAATGAACACCACTAAGTATTGTCTTTATTTAACAGACATAAAAGCAGGTTATGATGTTTTGAGTTGTTTTTATAAAGTTGTGATAGATGCTGCAGCTCGCTGGAGACCAGCGATACAAGAGCAACCAGCCGTCTCCATTTTCAGGTATTAGTTATAAGGATCCATGAAATTTTGCTTGACTTTGAATGGTATTCACATCTGCTTTTAAAAACACGAATTCGTGGTCTGTCATGTATGCATTTAGACTGACTTTCTCACTGCGCATGTAACGTTGTATGTCTGTGCTTTTATGGTTGCGCACCGAAGACCCGTCAACTCCGAGAGGAAATACCTAGTAATTGAGTAAATCGTCGTATGGTATTCAGGCCATTTAATCCTTCCACTGTGTAATACATCGCGGGTGTGAACGATATTTAAACGAGCTGTTCTTAAAAGCCGCGGCGACACACTTCCATTGTTTTCCACCGGCCTGTGCCAATTTACTACCACAAAAAAATGACTAACCCCTCTCCCAACCCAAACCTCACACCAAAACTACCCCTCCCCTCCCCCAACCCAATTACAACTCGAGGGTTGCAAATTTCAATGAGTAGCAAAAATTTACTGAATACTACGGAAAACTTAACACAAAAAGGAAGTAGGTCACATACTTCCGCGTTCAAGAACAAGGTAGATATTATACGTTAGGCCAAAAATTCAGTAATACAGCAAAATGAACTGACTCCAAACTAGAAAGTGTAAATTATTTAGTTAATACTGTGGTTTACGCTTAACTTTGTTTGTTAAAACAAATTGCAGAAACTTAAGTTTGGCATTTTTTGTTTCAAGGTTCGCACGCATGGTCGGGGTACTCATGAATATTCATCTTAACTCCGCCCAGTGAAACCGAACTTCTCGGAAACCAAAAATCTCTGAACACCTGTTACGACCCGTCTGGCATTTGCCACTGGCTGGGTAAATCTGTAGATTGTGACATTTGATAAGAGCCGTGGGTCAGATTGTAATTGGACTGTTGTTCCACCCTCTTCTGATGGAGCATTATACCCCGCCTAGGACGACTCTTGACCTGCCCGCATACACAGGCATTCAGATCGAGTATAAAAGACTAAACTAAGCAAAGATGCCACTGCAGACTGAGAAAGGAGCACCTGACACAAAGGTAATAAGTCATACATTTATCATCAGATGCATGTTTTCTATTTTTTATTATCACATATCTATTTACTGTAGGCATTTAAAAATGATCATTTATAAATTAAATTAAATACATTTCTGTTTTTAAATTCTGCTTTATGTACAACAGCTTTATAGGCCTATGTAATTCTTCCCATTTAAAAAATAAAAGTGAACAGGAGGATGGCTAACCCCACATTGATCCACTCGACTCTACAAAGACATGTTGTTTATATTTTTTAGTTTATAAATTGCATGCAAAGTGCAAGTGAATAAAAACAGACACACGAGCAAACGTTTCAGCACTGGCTATCTTCAGTGCTCCTAAAATAAATAAATTAATCCAATAAAAAAAGGGTAAATGTAGACTACTGAAAGATTTATGGAAATATTTAATGCCTGAATGGTTGTTATTATCGGTTGTGTTTCAGAAAGATATGGGGAACCAGATAACTAAAGATGAAAAAAACACAATTCTTCGGCAGGTAAAACCTAATACGGTGAGTATACGTTCAAATGAAATGCAACATTAAAATTAAAAGTAATATCCTTAAATATTATTGTCATTGCTAGCAATGGGATGGCAAAGTGAACATATGCCCATTTTCGAAGCAAGTAAAAAACTATGAGGATGGTTTGTGCTATCAAGATACATTACATCACAGAGCTGTCAAGGTGAGCTGTTAGGCTACTCAGCACTTTTTTTATTTACAAAGATAAATGATATGTCAGTCAGTGAGCATATTACTAGGTAAATTAAGCTGCATTTAATAAAAGTCTATTATGTCTGTAAATTAAAAGATTCGCAGCAGTTTAATATGCAAATTCTTTATTTTTATCTACATTTTTATTGTAATTAACAGGCTCAATATTTGTTTACACAGAGTTCATTATATTCGTGTAAATGATCACCAATTTGATTTATGAGTAATTGTACAATGATTGAAAATGAATGGTTATTTAGAAAAGTTATTTTGCACTTTTTATTTTTATTCTTAACATTAATTTAACATTTATTATTTTTCCACATTTAATTTAGGAGCAGACTTGTACCTCTAATGTTTGTGAGTGCTCGATTATGACTCCAAAGTCTCTAATGAGATGGCCCTCCCCTACAACACCAGGCTCCAATGACATCCTCATGCAAGCTGTTGACTTCATCAATCAGTATTACAAGTCCATTAAAAAGTAAGAACGACCTTTAAGTTCTTTAGTTTTCTTGCAATGCAATAATTGTAAATTGCAAAAATTTGCTCAATTTTGAAGAATGAAAATTGTATTTGATCGATGTTTGTTGATCAGCGCAAAAATTGAGGAGCACCTGGCTCGTGTGGAGGAGGTTTGTACAGAAATAGATGCCACTAGATCATATCAACTCACCACAAAGGAACTGGAATTTGGGGCTAAACAAGCATGGAGGAATGCACCAAGATGCATCGGCAGAATTCAGTGGACTAATTTGCAGGTGCTTTTAATATTAGATTCAGTCTAAGGAGTATATTTGGGCTGTGTGCCATTGCACTGTAATGTTTACGTTGGGTCTTGTTGTCTAATACAGGTGTTTGATGCACGTAAATGCAGAACTGCAGCAGATATGTTTCAGGTGCTGTGTGATCACATTCAGTTTGCCACCAATGGAGGCAACCTGAGGTAGGCCTAAATTAAAAATTATTAGTTGAACAAAATTAATTTTCATGTACTTCTTGAATGCCTTGAAAAAGGTTTAGCGCATTTATATAGTTTTGACTGAAGCAAGCAGGGAGGTAGGTAACGAACGGCCCCTCCTTCCTTTAAATGGTTCATATGGTGCGAATACGTGTTTTCCTGTGTCTTTGGTGTGTTATAAGTTGCTCATGTATATATTAGACACGTAAAATGGCAAAAATTAAAGTGTCGGAACAAAAGATGCATTCTATCTAAAAGCGAATGCTCACCCAGACCTTCCTGAAACACCTTGTGTAACCACACCCACACAAATCTATGTCAGTTCGTGGTATGATTTAACTAAGACCGCCCAAATGTATATGCAAGTAAAGGTGGGTGTACCTATCAGTACAATTGCTTTAAAACCTTATGTTCCAAATGTTGTATGAGGATTACAATTTCTGTCACACGCTAGCAGTATTTGACCGATCAACTGGTTAACTGGCCAATCATAGCACGCAGCGCTTTCAGAGCGATGAGCTTTGTAAAAAATCTGCGCGTTTCAGAGAGGCGGGGCAAAGAGGAGATACAAACATGCACAGTATGTGGAAAATAAACCATTTCTTAACCTTAAAACGTGTATTCACATTGCATTTCATCTAATACAAATGATAATATTCGTTTAAGCCGTGTCATTTGACCCCTTTAAAGTAGGCAATAGTTTACCTCAAAGCCTGGAGTTTGATGAATGCAAAATTATCTCATAAAAATATTGCATGTGTTCTCAAATGGGAATTTTTTTAAGGCTAACAACCTAATGCTAAAACCCCCCAACAATTTGATTTTGACAACTTTCATCATACATCATTTCTTTTTATAACAATAAATTAGCAAAGAAATTTTCATCGTCTTTTATGTTTGTGTTTATTTTGACAGGTCAGCCATCACTATTTTCCCTCAGAGAACCGATGGCCTACATGATTTCCGTGTGTGGAATTCTCAGCTTATAAAATACGCTGGCTATAAGATGGTGGATGGCACAATAATAGGAGATCCTGACAGTGTTGATTTCACAGAGGTAGATATTCTACATCCTTATCCTATACATCTGCAGAGTATGTGCATAATCCTGTAAATATTTTCTCATTCATACAGATTTGCATCCAGCTTGGATGGACGCCAAAGTACGGTCTGTTTGATGTGCTTCCACTATTGCTACAAACTAATGGAGAGGACCCTCAGCTTTTTGAAATTCCCCAACATTTGATTTTGGAAGTTCCCATGGAGCACCCACAGTTAGTGACTCAATAGCTGGGAAAATTTCCCTAGAAAGATTAAAACTGCTGATTGATAGATAACCCCCCAAGTCATTGGGTGACGTCTTCATGCCTCAATAGTTCTTGGATAAAACAACTTTGTTAACATAGACTACCAGAGCATTTGACGAAGTGATCAGGAAATGTTTTAGATAACTTGCATTCCAGAAAATTAATCAAAGAATTTTCTGTCTTTGAGAATCAGATACTCAAAGTGGAAAAGCCATTTGAATTTAAGCCACATTCTTTCATTTAAAAACAAGATTTAATTTTCACACTAACCCTTCACCTTACAAAGCTAGACAAAAAGTTTCCTCAAGCACTATGTGAATGTGACTGGAGTGTCGGTATACAACTAAGCAGATCTGTAAATATGCAGTGAGGGAAATAATTATTTGATCCCTTGCTGATTTTGTAAGTTTGCCTGCTTACAAAGAAATGAAGGGTCTTGTCATTTTTATGGTAGGTTTATTTTAACTAAAAGGGACAGAATATAAAAGAAATCAGGGGAAAAAATATTACATAAAGGTTATAAATTGTTTTGCATTTCAGTCAGTGAAATAAGTATTTGATCCCTTACCAACTAGCAAGAATTCTGGCTCCAATGATTGGTTATGTTTATATATGGACCACAGATTAGTCCTGTTACTTTAAGAAAGTACTCCTAAATCAGCTGATGTATATAAAAGATGCCTGCCAACAGAATCTGTACGACCATGGTCCAGACCGAATAGGTTTCAAAGGATGTTAGGGACAAGATTGTAGACCTGCACAAACCTTGAATAGGCTACAGACAGAAGCTTGGTGAGAAGGAAACAACTGTTGATGCGATTATTTGGAAATAGAAGAAATACTAAATAACTATCAATTTCCCTTGGTCTGTAGCTTACAGCAAGATTTCCCCAATGGGGTAAAGATGATCATGGGAAAGGTTAAAGATCAGCCCAGAACTAGACGGAAGAATGATTGTTAATTATTTCCAGACATTTGGGACCACAGTTAGCAGGGAAACCATTGGTTACACTCTATGCCACAATAGATTGAAATCCTGAAGCACCCGCAAGGTCCTCCTCCCCAAGAAGGCCCGCTGGCTCATCAGATGTTTGACAATGAATATCAAGATGATTCAGAAAGGGACAGCCAAGAAACCTTCAAGATTTAGTGAGGAGTGGACTAAAATGTCTCATGACATGTGTACAAACCTGGTGACCAACTATCAGAAATGTTTTACCTCTGTACTTTGTGGAGAAACCCATGTTGAAAAGCACAAAGTTATTTTTTCTCTGGGATCAAATACTTACTTCACTGACTGAAATTCAAATCAAGTTATAACGTTTATATATATTTTTTTATGTTCTGTCTCTATCAGTTAAAATAAACCCACCATAAAAATTATAGACCCTTAATTTTTTTTTAAGCAGACAAACTTACAAAATCAGCAGGGGATCAAATAATTATTTCCCTCACTGTAGCTAATAGGAAAATAGGCATTTGCAAGCAAATTTGTAATCTTTTGATATGTCAAAAACTGTATTGGAATGTTAGCATCCACATATCGGAATGAGTCATGTTATTTGCACTTTTTTAGGTATAAATGGTTTCGAGATTTGAACCTCCGCTGGTATGCATTGCCTGCCGTGTCCAGCATGTTGATTGAGATTGGTGGTCTTGAATTCCCAGCGTGTCCTTTCAATGGGTGGTACATGGGAACTGAGATTGGAGTGAGGGACTTTTGTGATACCAAACGCTACAATTTTCTTGAGGTGCTTCTACTGTACATTTCATTATTCTGTACTTCTATTATAGACATACCATATTTTATAGTAGAAGTAGTTGAAACAGGTTTTTGTTTTGTTATATCCTAAAGCAAGTTGGTCGTAGAATGGGCTTGGAGACAGAAAAACTCTCCTCACTATGGAAGGATCAGGCCCTTGTTGCCATCAATGTTGCAGTGATGCATAGTTTTCAGGTACATTCAGATGTTTGTCTTTTGCTAACCCAGTGGTAAAAGTTTTGGTCTTGTCTGCAAAGGGAATCGCTGATCATTTTTTGCTGATAAAATATGAAAACATTCATAGTTTTTAAGGGACCTCTTGTCTTTCTAAATATAGAAGAATAAGGTCACCATCACTGACCACCATTCCGCATCAGAGTCCTTCATGAAGCACATGGAGACGGAGGTGCGCCTGCGTGGAGGCTGTCCGGCAGATTGGATTTGGCTGGTGCCTCCAATGTCTGGCGCTTTAACCCCTGTGTACCATCAGGAAATGCTAAGCTACATTCTGTCACCTTTTTTTTATTACCAGGTATCACCTTATTGCAACTTAGTGTACATTTAGAAATGTCGTTTTATTGAATCAATCTTGTAAAAAACACTTAAAATGCGAATGCGTTTTTTTCTTGCTTTCTTCTTAAGCCTGAACCATGGTTGACTCACAAGTGGAAGAACAAGAGAGAAAAAGCAAGAAGGCACAGAGTCAGCTTCAGAGGCTTGATAAGGTACCGCATTACCGTTTTAACATTTCCTGAAACAGAACAACACAGTGCTGTTCTCTCAAAAGAGATCTGTCTACAACAGCATTATGAATGTTTCAAAGGTTAGCTGTGAACATTTGGTTAGCTGCCGTTGTACAGCTAAATCCTTGTTTTTTTCTCTAGAGCTGTGCTCTTCTCTCAGATGCTCATCAAATCAGCCCTGGCCAAGCGGGTGTGCTGCACCGTCCTGTACGCCACAGAAACGGGGAAATCTCTGACTTTTGCTAAGAAGCTCAATTCTATGCTGAACTGTGTCTTTAACTCCAGGGTAAAAGTGTTTGACAATTTGAGAAATAGTCACAAAATTACTAAAAATTATATTTTGTTCTTAATATATAAGACATTGACATACAAATAGATTTTTTATTTATTTGGTTATACAGGTTGTTTGCATGGAGGACTACAACATCAATGAATTTGAGAAGGAAAGTCTTCTAATGGTTGTCACCAGCACCTTTGGCAATGGAGACTGTCCAGGCAATGGAGCGGTGTGGACAAGTTTATTCTAGAAATTAAGAGAATCATTGTTAAACATACTTAGCGCATAGGTTGTACTATGCAAAAATAAAAAAGGGACAGTTCACCTTAAAATTTTAATTCTGTCATCATTTACTCAAATTTTTAAGTCTGTATTAGTTTCTTTCTCGTCGGAATATATTTGGAAGAATGCTTGTAACCAATCAATTCTTGGCCACCATTGACTTAATATTACAATGGTAGTTAAAAGTGTCCCAGAACTGTTTGCATTCCTACATTCCTCAAAATATATATTTTTTGTGTTTAACAGAACAAATAAATTTATAAAGCAATTTTCCTCCTATTGTAGTCAATGGAGGCCAAGAACTGTTTGGTTAGAAGCATTCTTCCAAATATCTTTCTCTGTGTTCATCAGAACAAAGAACTTTATACAGATTCGGAATGACTCGAAAGTGAGGAAATGAAGACAGAATTTTTATTTTTGGGTGAATTGTTACGAAGACATGCTTTTGTTCAAAAACCACAATCAATATATGCCAACCACATTCAAGATGACTGATGATTCTCGATAACATAACTTTTCTGCTTTTCTCAGAGTTTTAAAAAACATCTTTTCAGCCTTAACAACCTACGAAACAAAGTCAGGTCAGTTTAAAAGTGCTGCTCCAAAATGTACTATTTATATTTAGAAGACGCTTAGCTAGTTCTTTCCCATTTACAGGTACTCTGTGTTTGGTCTCGGCTCTCGAATGTACCCACAGTTCTGTGCGTTTGCTCATGATGTGGACAGAAAGCTTGCAGCGCTAGGGGCTCTTCGAGTGTCGCCCACAGGAGAAGGAGATGAACTGAAAGGACAGGACGAACATTTCTCAGCCTGGGCTTGTGCTGCTTTCAAGGTTGTGAGCTGTCGATCACTGTTTTTCTCCAGATGAAAACAGCTGAATCTGTGAAAAAAAGGTTAATGATCAAATTTATGTCAACTGTTGTGATTCTATTTTGTGTCTAGGATGTGTGCAGGGAGTTTAACATTGAAGGACATCTTCCTGAAACCGATCGACGGGCAGACTGTTGGGATCCTCCGAAACTCAGAGTTCAAAATGACACTTGCACCCTTGACAGAGTTGCAGGTACTTCTAGACCTGTCTCATTGTAATAATACTGTAGATCATGAGATTACAGTCCAATCTTGATACTTGAATACTTGGTTTTACAGCTTTGTCAGCTCTTCATTCTAAAATTGTGGTTCCTATGAGGTTGAAGAGAAAACAAAATTTACAAAGCCCACATTCCAGGTTTGATCTTAAACTTCATTCTTTAAATATTTGATTTACATTGATTTATTTGGAAGACATTTGTGTCCAAAGTGACTTAAATTGTATGCATGGCACATTGTCCTTGTTGTCCAGTCGTGTTACAATATTGGTGGAGTTGGAGAAGGATGGGAACACAGACCACTTAAACTTTGTCCCCGGAGATCAAGTGGGGATTTTTCCAGGGAACACACCTGAGATAGTGGCTGGCATCCTCAAGCATCTCCCCAATGCCCCTCCAATCAACCAAAGCCTTCGCTTGGAATTCCTCAGTGATTCTTACCCTGGTACTGAACCATGTAACCCAATTACATAATTATAATAATGGACTTCTTAATAACATAATGATGGATAATAATATTGTCTTGCAGATGGTGAAAGGTGGCACAGAGATGAACGAATACCACCGTGTACTCTTGCCCAGGCTCTTACGTACCTTCTGGACCTCACCACCCCACCCTCACAGAGCCTCCTCCGCAAGCTCTCTAAGATGGCAAGACAGGAAGACCAAGGACAGCACCTGCTAACACTAGCAACAGTAAGAGATTTACTGATAGAAACTTAGATGCTCAAATCAACTTAAAAATGATAAAGCACAAAAATGCTGAATATTTTCGATGCCTGCATAGTTTTGTGCGTTCAAACAGAATTGTGCAAAATGTAAAAAAGGTTTAACACATTCAAAAACATCCACCCACAGGACTTCCCGGTGTATTTAACATGGAAGGAGTTTCGCATACCAACTTTTCTCGAAGTGCTGGAGGAGTTTCCATCTTTGGAACTTAATGCTGCCTTTCTCCTGAACCAGCTACCTCTGCTGAGGCCACGCCTCTACTCCACAAGCTCCTCCCTTGACCTCCACCCTCAGGAACTTCACCTCACAGTGGCTGTGGTTAGCTATTACACACAAGGTAAACAAGAGCTGAAACAAAAACCTATCGGCTAAAATTATTTTTTCTAGAGTCAGAAAAGGTGAAGGTTGGAATTTTCTGCTTGTTTTAGAGGGAAAGGGTCCACTTCATTTTGGTCATTGCAGTACCTGGCTCAATACCATCAAAGAAGGAGACATGGTGCCCTGTTTCATCCATAGGTACATTCATTTCACATTCCTAAACCGATCCTCAAAATTAAATCCTTTTTTTAATCAAAATACTTTGCTATTCCAACAATCGCAGATCAGATGGATTCCATCTCCCGTCTGACACCAGTGCTCCCTGTATCCTTGTGGGTGCTGGGAGCGGTATTGCCCCCTTCAGAAGTTTCTGGCAACAACAGTACGTTGACATGAAAAAAAGAGGTATTCAATTTAATCTGTCCTTATTTTAAAGTGTTTTGAAAAGAGAGAAAAAATTGATTTATTTCTGGTAGGTGTAAAGGGGAATCATATGACACTCGTGTTCGGGTGTCGAGGTTCAGATTTGGATCACCTTTATAAAGACGAGACTCTGGACATGCAAGATAATGGCACTCTGGATATTATTGCCACGGCTTACTCTCGGCAGGCTGGACAACCCAAGGTAGATCTTGATACTACTAACTTCTTCCTCTAAGTCAACTGCTAAAGTGACAGTGTGCTCTTGGTGCAGGTTTTTGTTCAGGACATCCTGCGGGAACAATTAAATCACAAGGTCTTTGAGGTCCTGCATCAGAGTAAAGGTCATCTGTACATCTGTGGAGGCTTGAACATGGCCCGTGACGTGGCTTCCACCGTTCGAGAAATCTTGGTCGGCCGGCTGAACATAAGTTTTACTGTGGCTGAAGAATATCTGTCAAGGCTAAGGGTGAATCTTCGATTCTCGCATTTGTAGTTCTGCCTTTATTTAAGTTGAATTTGCGTATGTAGTAATATGAACGCATAATCGCATAATAGGGTTGTGCTTGCTATTTTACAGAATGAGGGGCGCTACCATGAGGAAATATTTGGATCCTAGTGCTGCTAAACCATTAAACCAAACACAACAAGTACATGACAAAAACACAACAACAACCAATGGAAGTGGGGAACACATAACATGCTTTTCACGTATTTGAAGAGTCTGTTTTGAATTTCGCTTGTAAAATAAACTGCATTTTTTATGTGTTGAAACTTTTAAGAGTCTAACCTGTTTAGTTATTTAAGAAGCTGCTTTTCATTTGCTTTGGCTAAAACTGATCCGCACTTCGTTGAGGCAAAGTGCATCTTTACAGCCCAGTGGCGTTACTAGGCCCTTTTTAGGGGAGTTAAAGTCCCCCTAAAGTTCTAGCTTAGCCACCCTAAAATATTGTGACTAATTATGTAATTAAAACTCTTATCATGAAAATTGCGTCAGGCTCCGTTATTTAGAGCATTCCTCAGTTCAAAAAGCAGCACATTGGAGTGTACGTCATTAGCACAGTAATGTTATAAGGTGTGTTCATGAACATGACATCTGCATCTTTGCCATACTTTGTTATAAATGCAGCTTAATATAATATTTTCTCAATTTTTTATTTTTTTGCACTCTCAGATTCATGATTTTTAAACGGTTGTATCTCAGCCAGATATTGTCCCATTCTTACAACTCATACATCCATATAATATTTATTCAGCTTTCAGATTAAGTAAGAATCTTAATTTCGAAAAATTGACACAAGACTGGTTTTGTTGTCCAGGGTCACACATCCTCATTGGAGGCTGAGCCCCCCTAATATTGAAAACTTTGAATCGCCCCTGTAACAGCCATCTAATTTTCTTTGACTAGTAGCTATCTCTGTCTGCTATCAAACCAAGAATATGAAGTGAGCTCCAAAAGTCTTGACCATAGTGGAAATACAAGTTGCATTTTCTAAACGAATGCAATGAATTTCGTTCCCTAACATCCCTAACATAAAATCATTTTCAATTATTGTGTCCTTTTTCACATTTCAAACCACTGATTGTCACAGTATATACAAGACGCAGATACCAAAAAACAAAACAACAAGCATTACACTTATAGCTTTTATATTTTTGAACCTCGGTATACAATAAATATTAAGCTTATATGTTAAAGTCACCATGAAACGGATGTTGCGATTCACTTCATTTCTGTATCGTGACGTACGGTGAGGAAAATAAGTATTTGAACACCCTGCTATTTTGCATGTTCTCCCACTTGATTTGCATGTCCACTGTGAGAGACATAATCTAAAAAGAAAATCCAGAAATCACAATGTATGATTTTTTTAACTATTTATTTGTATGATACAGCTGCAAATAAGTATTTAAACACCTGAGGAAATCAATGTTAATATTTGGTACAGTAGCCTTTGTTTGCAATTACAGAGGTCAAACGTTTCCTGTAGTTTTTCACCAGGTTTGCACACACTGCAGGAGGGATTTTGGCCCACTCCTCCACACAGATCTTCTCTAGATCAGTCAGGTTTCTAGCCTGTCGCTGAGAAACACGGAGTTTGAGCTCCCTCCAAAGATTCTCTATTGGGTTTAGGTCTGGAGACTGGCTAGGCCACGCCAGAACCTTGATATGCTTCTTACAGAGCCACTCCTTGGTTATCCTTGCTGTGTGTTTCGGGTCATTGTCATGTTGGAACACCCAGCCTTGACCCATCTTCAATGCTCTAACTGAGGGAAGGAGGTTGTTCCCCAAAATCTCTCAATACATTGCCCAGGTCATCCTCTACTTAATACAGTGCAGTCTCCCTGTCCCATGTGCAGAAAAACACCCCCAAAGCATGATGCTACCACCCCCATGCTTCACAGTAGGGATGGTGTTCTTGGGATGGTACTCATCATTCTTCTTCCTCCAAGCACTTTTAGTGGAATTATGACCAAAAAGTTCTATTTTGGTCTCATCTGACCACATGACTTTCTCCCATGACTCCTCTGGATCATCCAAATGGTCATTGGCAAACTTTAGACGGGCCTGGACATGTGCTGGTTTAAGCAGGGGAACCTTCCGTGCCATGCATGATTTCAAACCATGATGTCTTAGTGTATTATCAACAGTAACCTTGGAAACGGTGGTCCCAGCTCTTTTCAGGTCATTGACCAGCTCCTCCTGTGTAGTTCTGGGCTGATTTCTCACCTTTCTTAGATTCTTAGGATTGAGACCCCACGAGGTGAGATCTTGCATGGAGCCCGAGGGAGATTGACAGTCATGTTTAGCTTCTTCAATTTTCTAATGATTGCTCCAACAGTGGACCTTTTATCACCAAGCTGCATGGCAATTTCCCTGTAGCCCTTTCCAGCCTTGTGGAGGTGTACAATTTTGTCTCTAGTGTCTTTGGACAGCTCTTTGGTCTTGGCCATGTTAGTAGTTGGATTCTTACTGATTGTATGGGGTGGACAGGTGTCTTTATGCAGCTAACGACCTCAAACAGATGCATCTAATTTAGGATAATAAATGGAGTGGAGGTGGACACTTTAAAGGCAGACTAACAGGTCTTTGAGGGTCAGAATTCTAGCTGATAGACAGGTGTTCAAATACTTATTTCCAGCTGTATCAAACAAATAAATAGTTAAAGAATCATACATTGTGATTTCTGGATTTTTTTTAGATTATGTCTCTCACAGAGGACATGCACCTACGATGACAATTTCAGACCCCTCCATGATTTCTAAGTGGGAGAACATGCAAAATAGCAGGGTGTTCAAATACTTATTTTCCTCACTGTATATCCAAGTGAAACGGCTTCTGAAATTATAAAAAGGTCTAGGGTGGGGACTTTTTGGTTGGTTTGTTATAAATAGGGCCTGGATGCCAAAGCTAAAAATGCCTGGACCGTGGTCAGTCAGTATCCTGCCTCTTTTTTGTTGCTTACGTCATGTGGGGATGAGTGGTTGTTGAGAAGGGGAGAGGAGCTTAATGATTTTGATAAAAGATTAGAAGTGCAAATTAATGTTTAAAAATAATGTTGTGTACATACGAATCATTTATAATAATCACTCCAACACTGTAGACCACTTTAAAAAAAATCGTGTTTGATTTCATGGCGACTTTAAATAGCCTAACTATAATTCTTACATTGTTACATATATGAAGAGTTCATATGCCGAAGTTTTATATAAATATTTCAATGTGTCTATGTTTACATACATAATTTTATAATAAACAAATGATTTCAATGAAACAGCGTAGTTGTGTTTTTTCCCTCTGCGTGTCTTTGTCCTTGACGGGTATCCGTAGCTACACCGGAAGTGAAAGTACGGCAGTGCGGTACGTTTGCAACTGCATTTAGCAACAACTTTTTGCTGTTATTTTGATTCATTTTGAGCCAATTTAAAATCTGTAGTAACAAAGAACTTTATTATGGCTGGCAGTCGACTTGAGAAATTCGGGACTGTATTTACACGGTAAGCATTTATGAAATGTCTGTGGATCACAGTGGGGATCATGTCAAGGTTAACGTTAACGATTTTGTTTTACAACTGTGAAGTGTCTAGGTCACAGCAAATTGTTATCTCTATAATACTGAATTGAATATTGTATTCTGTTGTTAGATGTTGGGCATTGCTGCCTTTGCAAGAACACTTCCAAATCCAAAAAATCAACATGTCAGCATGCATGCATGTGTAATAATCATCCTATGCACTTTATCATTCTTTTAAAATGTTTACCCCCGCTATTAAAGCTCAGAGGAGACGATCGTTGTCTGTTTTACAGCTGTGGTTTAGACATACTGGTTCAGATTTTATTCATACTCGTAAAAACTAAATTCTATCTGTTATTTTGTAAGAATGATTTATGGATTGTTGTTGTTATTTTTTCTAAAGGGTTCGAGATTTAATGCGTGCTGGAGTCATAAAGCACGAGCACAAACCTATCTGGTTTGATGTGTATGCTGCTTTTCCACCTAAAAGAGAGCCTTTATTCGAGAAATCCTTAAGAAGAGCGAGGAAGCAAACAGAAGACAGTGTGCCTGAAATCTTCTACAAGGAGGATGAAATCCGAGCGTAAGTCAGAACAATTTGTTCAAAGTTGATAGCATCAAAATAAGGGAAATCATTAAATGTTTTATAATTATAAATACTGCTTTAAAAATATAACCTGTTCATTGCTCTTAATACTTTTAGGAAGTTTTTTGAGGTGTACGGTAATGGACCCAGAGCTTTTGAGCTCCTTAAGTCCAACTTTGTTTCGCCTTGTCAGAGGTAAGTCACAGTGTTCCCCTACCACACTGTACATTTGTTTTACATGTGTAATTGTTTCAAGAGTGATTTTTCTGTGTGTAAATGTATTTGGGTGTCATTGTGTTTTTGTGCAGGTTTGTGATGAAGTACAGTGAATTAGAAAGCCGCAGTGATGTTAAACCTGAGGCGCTGTTTGAAGAAACGGCTAAAGCTCTTCTCGCAGAGGGAGTTCTTTTAAGGAAGAGAGGAGGACCAGCTGTAAGTAGAAATTCATGGACATCTGAATACTTTCTTGGATTACTCTTCATAAATAAGTTATTTGATTTTCTGTTATGTTTCTGTACGAACAACAGGTGGCGACAGAGTTTCGTGATCCTTTGCTGAACATGAAGTTGACTGAAATGTTGGCAGAGCAGCAGAGAGACACTGAGACTGAGACAGATGTTTCAGAGAAGCGGCCACAGGAGGCAGACAGCACTGACAGCCAGTCATCATCAAAAATATAACTTCTATCTGTCAGGACAACATAAACTGGACTTGCCTCTGGCACATTGACAGGCTGATAAATTCTGTGTTTTTTGAAGCACGAAGTGCTGGAACACTCATATTGTTTGTTCAGTCGTGAAGACGATTTATAGTCCAAACAGCATCGTGTGTTTGCTTCCTTCTTGTTGTCAAATGAGTGAGGCTGAAGACTGTTGAAGTGAAAAAGTTTTTTGCTTTATCCTTTAAAGCCAAGCAGATGTTAAAGAGTTTTTTCTGCTGCCTGTATCAGACAGCCATTTTCATGTTCTGTGAGCTATTAAGTATTTAATTTTTAATGTCTGTGTGTAATAAAATATGTGGACTGTTTAATTAAAGTACTTAAGAGTCCATTAACGGGAGCAGTGAGAAAAGTATCAGCATAGTAAATACTTAATAAAGTATTATATCTTTCCAGTTGTCTGAGTCCCCCCATAAACGTATGATTTACCTTCATAATATAAAACTTTTTCACCACTGTTCCAATTTATGCTTAACAATGCACGCTTACATTTAAATAAATGTTTCATGCTTAAGAACCATAGTTATTTTTTTTCTTTTCTATTTTGTGGCGTTTCTTCAACAACAGATGAGCAGATTTGTGTAGACATTATTTAATATAGTTTAAATCTTATTATTCAAAACAATGTTAAAAAAGTGACATTTTGAAAATAGATTTGTTATTGCATAGATTGGGGTTTAGTGCCCTCAAAAAATGTGTCACAGTTGTCCAGAATGTTTATGAAAGAACGTTTTCTTATGACCAAAAACAGATGATGTGGCAGTGAAGCAAGGCAGGATGGTGTGGAATGCTTAAAGTGGGAAAAGGCAAATTCAGTCCTGATGTTATTACAACCAAGTATTAAATATTTGTATTCTTTAATGAAAATTTGTAATGTACAGCGAACGCAATGGCCAGAGTTAGAAAGTAGTGTGTTAATAGATTTGACAGCAGTAATTGATGCTATATAAAATCATGTATATAAGCTTTGATTTCTCGACATTTGTGTAAATACGAAATTTTATCATAAATGACCAACTTTTGTTAACGGGATAATCTGCGAAAGATGTATATACTGCACTAAAACTTTAAAGATACATAGAAAAGCTTCTAAGTGTGTTTTATTGAAACAGCAAGTATGAAGTTTTCACATTAGACTAGTATAACCGCACTATTATTATTAATCATTTTTACAAAAGCAGTAACTGCAGATTTCGCATTTATTTCATTTTTGAAATTTAAGGATTTAGCTACGGTAGGCATGCTTTTATATTTCTTTTTAATGACTGCACGAAAAAAGATACGATCACAGGAATTCAAAGTACGTTCATAGTGGTACAGAACTAGTTTTTTTGAGCGGGCACGAGTCAACCCGTTCTCATTGCGTATAAATAACACACGGTTGCAATATCGTGTAACATTTACGCTAAAGTCCGTTTTTGCGTGTATATGAACGCAGAAATAGGCGTATTGTTTGCACGCAAAATTGAACTTCGGCTTACGTGTTACACGATATTGAGTTAACGGAACAGTCTGTCACTTTCTGTCACCGCTAGATGGCACTCGTGTAACGTCTATTGGTTCAAATGCGTCATGTGCCTCTTGTGAGCGTGCTTCACATCATGTATCCGAAAGACAGTTTAATGCTGAAGGAGAGCTGTCAAAATGTATTTTGCATCTATGCACATCTCGAAAAACATTTTCCTCAGAAGTCATTTATTTGTTTCTATGTTGCGCATTTCAATTTGTGTTATTTTGTTGACGTTAATGGCCTTTATATGTGTGTTATCATGTGTGCATGACTGAGTGTGTGTGTGTTGCTGTGAGGGGGGCCCAGATGCGCCTGAAATTAGTGAAGGAGAGGCGTGAAAATACTGAAGGCAGAAGAGCATGACGGTCGATCTGAGGGTGCACGAGCGCTGTGTAAATGGGTTTGACTGCTGTCCCGCTCCTGAAAGCAACAACCTTTTCAAAAATTACCATGGTAACATAATAATTAACATAATTCTCACAAAACACCACATTAACGTCCTTCAAACATAAAGTGTTTAGATTCATTCTTTATTTACTCAAATTCGTTCACCCAAAAATAAAAATTCTGTCAGCATTTTTCTTATCCTTTTATCATTTTAAACCTGTATGGCTTTCTTCCGCAGGACATAAAAGATATTTTGAAAAATGTTGTTAACTGGACCTCATAGCATCAGTTTTGTGTCCATACAAAAGAAATGAATGGGGTCCAAGGGCTTTCGATAACCAATTTTCTTCAAAATATCTTCTATTGTGTTCTGTGGAAGAAAGAAGTCATAAAGATTTGAAATGAAAAGAGGGTAAGTAAAGTATGCATTTATATTATCGTAGTTTTACAACAAAAAGAAAAAGGTTTGGGTAAAAAGAAAGATGGTAAATATTTGCACAGAAGAAAGCCCAGGAATTAATTTTTTCTGTAAAACATACAGCATTCATTGGCTCGTTTTTCTTTCATTGCTAAATTTACATGAGAAACATTTGTTCTGGCTTTAAAGTTTTAACTACAGAAATCGTTTTTAAAGAGAGACAACAGTGTGTGAATGAGGCTGAAGAGTCAGGATGGCCATAACATTTCTATTTTAGCGCTACACATTTGTGCAAACAGTCCAGAAATCTGTGAGAATTTGCAAGAGCAAAATAGCAGCAGAAAATAAAACCAATAATAAGTGTTAACAATTTGCCAATATGAAATAATGTGGCATTTGTGCAGATGTTCATGAAAAAAGTTTTTGTAAAACGGTTGTAAAGCATGTTAACAATAAACATATGGCAGCATTCATTTACAGGGCCTGCTTACCATTACGGAACTAGAAATACAAATAACATTTTTTCCTCACTTCAGTGGACGGCTGGACATGGTTGATAATGAGCCATGATCTGTACACACTGGATGTGCGCTACTACTTTTGTCTGGTGGCCGAACGTTCCTTTGAGTACATCATCACCATAATCGATGGCAGGTTGAGCCGGCTGGGGTTTGAAGACCTTTACACAAATACTGTTTGTTTCACTTCTCTACAGCTGTGGAGTTTAGAAGAAAGGCTGCTTTCCAGTTGCCCTGGTCAAGGTATCGATTGGGACCTGCTTGTTTGTTGTTTTATTTATTTATTTGTTTATCCAGCCCTGGAGCTTTGGGATTCTCCCTTTTGCATATGTCAAGGGCATTTCTCTCCCAAGTGTGTACTAACGCTTCTTTTTCATCCCGTGCCTGCAAAGAGTTTTGTGCAATACAAGCTGACCGGTCGTTCGCATAAAGATTTGTGATGTTTTAAAATTAGACTCGTATATTACTTGAGAGACCTGGATTGCATTAGGTTGTAACGTTCTCCTCCTCGTTCTGCTGAGGTTGGCACAAATAAAGATATAGTAGCTTGCAGCCCATAACCTAAAATTACGAAGATTTCCCAAACTAGGCCAAGATATAGCGTTAAACATTTCACAGATGTTCTGCTTACAAAGCTCCGAACCAACGAGGTGGTTTATGGCGATCTGACAAGTTTAAACACACTCAGGTTCTAATTAGATCCAAAAATGGTTTGACAGCCTGATCCCCTTAGAGATCCTTTTAACTTCCATCAGTCTCTTTATTCTTTGGAAGAGCGTACTGATGATTTAAAGAGCCCAAAAGCAATATACAGATCGAAAGAACGTTTTAAATGTCCAAACAAACCATAAAGCAAATCAAGAGCTTTACACAGCAAAAAAGGTGGAAAAAACTGAAGAAACCTTTGGTAACGTGGAGACTATTGTGGATAATAATTAATTGTTGGGTTCTTGCTTTATTATCAAAGCAAAAAGGGAGAAATGATGTGTTGTGTTATTCGCAAGGATAACACCACGAATGAAGTCCGCGGGCTGTCTGTCAACTGCAAATTTGACAGAGTTTTGACTTTAAGATTTATTTTTATTTGGTTGATTTTAGGATTGTTGGTCCCCTTTAATTTATTTTAATTATGAGTTATTTTGATGATTTTTAAAGAGATAGTTCAGCCCAAAATGAAAATTCTGTCATGAATTAGTCACTCTCTAGTTGTTCCAAACCTGTATACATTTCTTTGTTTGGTTGAACACAGAGAAAAACATTTGGTATAATGCTTTTACCCTGCATTCCTGTAGCTCAGTGGTAAGAGCATTGCGTTAACAACGCAAGGTTGTGGGTTCGATCCCAGGGGATCGCAAATACCTATGTAAAATGTATAGGATAAAGCAATGTAAGTCGCTTTGGATAAAAGCGTCTGCTAAATGCATAAAATGTAAATGTACCCAAACAGTTCTTGGACCCCATTGACTACCACAGTAGGAAAAATGACAATGGCACTCAAAAGTGCCCCAGAACTGTTTGTTGTCCTACATTCTTACAATATCTTCTTTGGTGCTCAACAGAACAAATATTTTTCTACTATGGTAGTCAGTAGTAAACTGTTTGGTTATAAGCATCTTCCAAATATCTTTCTGTGTTCATCAGAACAATTTACTTTGTTCAGAATTGGGACAACTCGAATACGAGTACATGATAACAGAATTTTATTTGGTTGTGAACAATAGTAATGTTTAAAACATGCTAAATCAAAGTTGATCAAGAGCGTAAATATTTTTAACATTTACCTTACAACCCCTTCATACCCCAAACTTTGCATGTTGTGCCCCTTTACCTGTAAAGATGTACTGAAGAGGTACATTATAGTAACAATTATAATTACGCTGTAAATTCTGTTTAATTATGTGGTACATTGCAGGCCGTAATCTAAAGCGTTACCAAACTTTTAAATCTGATGAACATACTTTCAAAAGTACTTGCTAAATATCATAAGATTGTAAAACATTTTGAGTGCTTATAGGTAGAATAAATAGTGCAATTAAATACACATAAGTGATAGTTACACAGACACCGAACAACATTGTACTCATTCACTTCTACTCCACACAAATGCAATGGAAGTGAACGGGTACCGTTGTTGTTTGGTTACCGACATTCTTCAAAATATCTTCCTTTTTGTTCTGCAGAAGAAAGAAAGTCATACAGGTTTAAAATATGGGTGAGTAAATGATGACAACATTTTCATTTTTGGGTGAACTGTCATTTTAAAGTGCTCTATTTTCACACATTAAGTTTGTACTTAATGTAGTTGTCAGTACTTCTGCAAAGTTATCATTATTTTTTTGTAAGTTTAGTACAAAATTGGTGCTTGAAAATAAAGCACTAAGTGTATTTAAGTGGTCTTTTTTAACCTGTGGATAACGAAAAAGTTAAGCGTTGCTTCATGCAAGTTTCTGCTTATATTACTATTGCACTGTAGACATATACAATAAACAGTCTATAGTCATACGTCAGACCTGAAAAATACTGTATTTAGGTCTCTTAAAAGCCCAGTTTAAACTCTCAGACATCTCAGTTGACCAGGCAAAGAGTTAAAGGCTCTCTCGTGGAATGCTGTCTCTTCACCGTCAACACGCGCATTTCAGGTCAATGCAATTTGCTCTGCGGGTGAGTTCATTTTCACATGGCATTGAAATGCGCAGCCACACGCGCCGAATACGCCGCCTCAGGTCTGTTTCCTCTCTTCTGTCACCTAGAGCCAACCTTTCACATGATACAATTCTAAATAATTGGCCTTGATAATTAATCCTTGGGAAATGGCTTTCTAACAAGCCTTAACTGCATGTAACAATTTTCACTTATTCTTAGTTTTTTTTAAATCTATGCAGAAAGCTCACAATTAAAGGCCTGGGGGAGAAAAATGGGCACCTGAAAGCAATTGCACCCATGCGGTGTGTTATTACCTGCGGTGTTTTAATACCATAATTCGGCTGGTTCGGGGCGTCGAGACCCCTATTTGGTACTTGTAAAACACTAATAATGTAAGCCGCTAACAATTTATCATATAATATAATAGAAATGCATGGACCGCGCAGGAATTAGTGGTATGTGGCGACGACCGTGAGTGGTGTTATTTAACAGGGTGTGTGAGTTCTGCAATACCATACCCCAAAGGTGCAGGTGAGCCCAGACTGATCTTGGATCAGAGGAGCAGACACAGGCGAGCCCTCTTACATGATTCCATGTCCTCAGGCTATGAAGTCAGAGCAGAGCTTTGGAGGGCCAAGAGGTTTAAAGCGATAAATGGAAACCGAAGTCAACATGCTGCCGCATAGTGTGATGTCATCAGTTCTTGCCACATGGGCGCTTTATTCTCCCTGACAAGAAATAAAAGCTTTTTTCTACCTCGTCATCTTTTTTAATCCTTCAAGGGCAGCTCTAATGGGACATTAAAGCAGGTGACATCTACACATTTTAAACATTCTTTCTGAACCTGCTTTATAGGATTTAGCACCCGGTCTCAGAGTGGACAGTCGCAAGATTCATGGCACTATTGACAGCCCGAGCACCTTTTCAACCCTTCCCTTACACGCACACCTCTCTGTCACTCATTATAACGTGTGAAACCAATAGCTAGCGCTCTGCCCGAATCCTTTAATATCATTTCCGGACTTTCATCAAGTTTTGGCTGGTACATTTAGTTTGGGGAATCAGATTGTATTGGTTGCACAAAGAGGCTCTCTCTCGCAACCGGAGCTGTTAATTATGATTGGTTTGTTATTGCTCACCAGAGCATAACAAATCGCCATTATGTTGTTTTGCTGAGTCTAATTTAATTGTAACAAAAGTAATTATCCCTCATTTATATTGATGCCATAAGCAGAAGTAGGAGAGCACCTGCTGCCATACAAACCTGTTGTTTACTAAAAATAAACCAGGTGAAATACCTGAATGCTTGTGCTCTTCAACATGCCACGTATCGACATTTAAAAAATGACTGTTACTCTGCAAACATAATTATTGTAAGTTTGGTACATGCATAATTGTCAAATCAGCCCAGAAGAATGGAAAATTCAATTTGTATCTCAGATTTTCTTTCTGTGTAGACAGCTATGAGAGGAAATGGAGTGCAAAAGAGAAAACCTTTTAGATCAGAACAATGTCTCATGTTTTACAAGAATCTGTAGTTTGCAACAGGAAAAAAGAGGTTAATATGAATGCAATTTTTTTCCACGTTCATTTTGAAGCTTTGTGCTCAACAGTTGTCGGACTTGTCAATATATTATTTCTTTATGATTTTAAGGAGGAACAACTAAGACTAATGCTGAAACCTAAATGAGATGTACTGTAAATGCGGTTAAAGGTCCATTGTTCCTTTTTAGTTCTTAAAGAGCAAATTCTGAGCAATAACATTCCTCTTAATGGGATACTGTAGTCCATCCAGAAAAGGAAATTCTGTCAACATTTTCTCAAACTCAAGTTGTTTTTTATTTGGAAGAATGTTAGAAACTGACATTTCTTGGACATCATTGACTACCATAGTAGGTCAAAATTATTGTATATTTTGAACTTTGACTACCATTTTAATTTTTACTACCACATAGTCAATAAGTCAGTGTCAGTTGCTAACATTTTTCCGAATATCTTTCTTTGTGTTCAACAGAACAAATATTTACATAGGTTTGGAACAACTTGGGTGGAGTATCCCTTTAGACGTGACATTTGTATTTTTTTTCCAGCATATAATATATCTTCACAAAGCTGTTTTGGTTTGAACTATTACAATTTGACCAAATGACATCCTCGTTCTAGATATTTTTTTCTGTATCACTAGACATGTGAACCTCGCAAGATGTAAACACTGGTCCAGAAGCACTTCCACTCACTTTTTTAATTCTATATATATCATTAAATCTTAAATATATTTGTTTAACATTTTGATTCTGTTATAAATGTTCTGTGGTTGTATGCAAACATTGGTCTCATATACCCTACCACAGTATACAGAGCTAAGCATTTTTTGTCTTCTTCCAAAGTAGTCTCACATTGGCACTCCAGCAGAGGAGAGAAGGACGGGCCTTTTCTTCTCTGACGTATTGAATATCAATGAAACCTACTTTCCATGAGAAACAGTAAAAATAGTCAAACACCCAAGGCTAGTCCATTTGGAAGGGTGCCAATTACTACACCCACCAAGGAGAGGAATATCAACCGCCCCGAAGTTCTCTCCATCCTTAACAACAATTTGTGTTCACCGTCTCGACTATTAGCCTACTCAAGTGTGAATGCAGAGGACATCCTTCTGGAGCACAATATCATCGCCCAGGGGGGGCGGTTAAAAGACCTCATGTATGCAGGGAAGGCCATTTTTCCGTGCATTGTTTTCACTGATGGCCTCCTGGAACACGTCGGCTCTAAGACAAAGCGTTTTGAGCAATATGACAATCCCCACCACAGAATCTCAGAAACTTTTTGCCCCTGCAAGGAGGTGTCAATAACAAGCTCTAGTCACCCAATCTTCGGCTCCTCTTGCTTTCCCGGAACGCATCCCTCAATGTTCATTCTATATTAATGTTTGTCAGGAGTGATTCTGCCGCTGTCAGGAACGGAGGTTTGACTGAAGACATTCGGAAATCTGCATAATGAGAATCTTTAATATCGTCTCCCTGTCTCCCTCTGCCGCAGATGAGATTGTTTGGGGCTAAACTAGCGAATACGCTAAAATACTATTTATTTTCTGATGAGCCCCTGGCATCTCTCATCTCTCTCTGGCTTCTCCATTTCCTCCATCCGTGAGACCTGGGTGCTCATGTGAAAAGTTTGCATTGCTAAAGAGGAAGCGGGAAATAACCTTGAGCGAGTAATTTGACTCCGTCACTTGTCTCACTCTGTCAGAAGAGGCGATTACGGCCCGGCTCTCAGAAGTCGAGTGTTTGCAAATACAGTATTCACGTACAGTTGGGCTCGGGCAGCTGTGTAATCACCCTCACTCCCACAAGTAATGTGACACATTCGTGCTGCGGTAATAAGGGAAGGAGATTTGAAATTTTCTCTCTCATCCTCCATGAATAACATTAAAAATGGAAACCGTCCGAAGTGGAGGACGGTGATGAAGCCCCTCGTATTAATTATGGCTTTAAATAAATAATGCATACTCGTCTGGATCTATTCTCTTCCATTCTCTCGATCGTTTCTCTCCTCCACAGTTCAGCACTTCTGATCAATCCTTCAAGGACGGTGCGAGATTGGATGATGGCAAAGACGCACTTTCTGCCCTCTTTCTTTTGGAGGCTTGAGAATTTCAGCGGGAGTGCTTTTTGTCCTTTTGTTCCTGGCATTACTGCAGAATTGATTTGAAAAGTGTACCGATTTCTGAAAGGAAAAAATATTGGCAGGGAAATATTCTCAGTTTTCCAGTGGTCCAAACAAGAGCTCAAGATATCTGCCAAACCCAAGGGCGTAGATTTGGTTTGAACATTGGGGGGGTTGAACGTCCCAGATAGCACACGAACATCACGGAGACGTCTATTTGATGTGTGTGTTTACATCTTGAAGACGTATTTTTTAGAGTGTTTGCTCATCTGCAATACGTCTATAGGACGTTTCCTGTTAGAAGCTGTCTTTAAGATGTAATGATTTAGAATGTATGTTAAACTGACATCTTATAGATGTCTATCAGATGTTAGTAAACAGCAGATGCTTTCCAGATGAAGTGATCTTTAACAGACATCTTGCAGACGTATGTGCTATCTGGGGTTGTATGCTGCCTGTTATTTTATTTTTATTTTTTAATGTGTATTGTTATTGGAAAATTTGACTTTTCTACCCTGCTGCTATATTTACCTCAAATCTGTTAAAAAAAACTTGTTAAGAGATTATACACCTCATAACGTTATGAAATTCGTGTATAATCCTCATTCATAAAATTCTAACATAGAAGAGATATAAAAAGAAAGAAATGAAGTATTGAAAGCGCCAGTAGGCGGCAGCGATTCACTGTTTTAATGAGTGAGCTACTTAAATTATTCATTCATCCAATTCGTTCGAAAGTCAGATTATTTTAGGAAGAAAACAAAAATCAATGTGAATACTTTTGTCATTGATAATTACAGAAACTATTGAAAAATGAACTAACAAAACAGATCTGCTTTGGTAACTTGTTATACTGATAGTTATAGCTAAATACATTGCAATGGATTAGCTAGCTAACATATATCGTGTGTACTTAGCTATTATTACACAATATTCTCATACCTCATTCTCAGTACATGCTTTATTTTGTTTGGCATCCCTCTCGGACCAGCAGTTAAATATAGTCCGCTGTGCAGCGCTTCTCTTCATTTTGCGCGTACGTTAAATTACCCGTGTGCTGCTCTCCCATTCAAACACCACTCGCGTTGTTTTGGTGAAAGTGCGAATCTTTGGTTGGACGTTACCAATCGGTTCAATGGAGGGGGAGTATTTTTTGTCTAATTTATTATGACAAACTCATTTGATTAGGAACAAAATTATCATCACAAAAAAAAGTAATTCTACTTATTTTTCATTTGATCTACTGTGATTTTCATGTTGAAATATTGGAGGGGTTGTAACTGATGGATTTGAATATTGGGGGGGTTACCTCCCCCCCATCCCCCCCACAAACTACGCCCCTGGCCAAACCTCAATGCTGGAATGAACGGAAAATATCTCATAAAACTCCTACAAAAAATAAAAAAGGGACTTAATATTAATTCATGAATAAAATCAAAATTGTATCCATCCATCCATCTATCTGTCTTTTTACAGGGTGTCTAGTTTGGTTTTCATGACGTGTGGGTGCTTGTGTGTGTGTGTGGAGCAGCATACAGAAATCTTTGCATCTGGTTGACATTTTGAGATTTTTTCTTCCTTTTTCATGTCATAAGGACAGGGGGTAGATGTAATAAACATCAAGAATTATGCTGTTTTACAATATGTGGACATATTTCAACAAGTATCGGAAAGACTTAAATCAATGCTAACATTGTCACACCAGATCAACACAAAGATCTTCCTTTAAATGCTGCTTTGATAACAAGCCCTCGGTACAGATGGGCCAGGCAGGTTTTCTATTTTTCACATCTATCTTCTCGCTTTGTTATAATTCTCCTTTAAGTGCTGTTGATGTAAAGCTTTAAATCTCCCAGATTTAGTGTCAGATAATGCAGGAAGCTCTTTGTGTTCGCCTGTCACTGTCTGCAGTCAAAGAGGCGGCCCTGTCTTGACATATCACAGGTTTGGCCGCCTCGCAGTCACTACGAGAGGCCAAAGGAAGACAGGAAAAGGCTTGTCCCGGGCAGAACGGATAAAGTATGAAAGAGAAATGAATAAAGGAGGAACCGCCTCCCGCTTTCCTCAGCAGAGTCGAGGTTGTCTATGATAATCTTATCGCTCTATGATGGCTAGCGGACAGGCACAAAGAGGCAGAGGCACGTTGAAGGTCTGATGGGTTGCTGATTGCAAAGCTGTCCGGTTGAGAGACAGTTGCCATGGAAATGATGAATGACACGTGTCCCACCTGATAGGGCGGCCACGACAGTAGAGTGATGAATAGGAACATTTGAGTGTGAGAAGATGAACAGCTTTTTGTTCGCAATTTTGCCACACACAGTCTGAACAATAAATGAAAATATTTTGATAGCAAGGGATGTAAGAGGTTCTTATTTACCGAGCACACGATTTATGGTATTCAAAGTATGGCCATTTTAAAAACTGAGCTCTTGATAAAAGTTTGTTTATAGAGATGGAGTTTGCCTGCAGTTAATGGAGTTAAAAAGGCCAATAAAGGTTTCGTGGCACACAGCGGTCTCAGATTGGTAACGTCATACAGATCGGGTAGACATTATTTGATCTGTCTTCTGGAAGCTTATGTAAAAAGCACTGTAGTGTGTCATTACTTATTATTGAAAAACATATTTGGGATTTTCAAAAAATAACTGATAAAAATATAAACACAATATGACTAGGCATATCTCTACCACATGTATAATCTTGCTTCATTTTTTAGAGCGAATATCCAGCACAGCACCACCAGCTTTTAACACATTTTCCTTATTCGGCTCCTCATTTTACAAGCACAAGGACAAGCGTTCAGAAGGAGGGTGTGAAAAGAGTGTGTGTTTGCCAATACAATAGACACAACACGGCTCCCGGTCGCCGCTGACTGTGATAAATGACTGAGAAAAAAATGTGCAGCTTCACAACAAACTCACTCACAGCTGCAACTTGAGTTGGACTTTTCAGGTATATTTAGAGAGATTTTCTCCTCCTTTCTCTAATTCTACTCGTATGTCTCTTAGCGTCTTGAATGCTGGAGCGTTTTAACCACCAGGTGTGGGACTTGTTTCATCGCAGACGCACTCGTCTAACTGGGAAGGCGAGAAAAGCTTTTTTATTGTGCCTGCTGTACGTAAACTAATTTTGGGCTTACTTGAGAGAATTGTTTTCTTCATTAGGGAAGGTAAAGTGTGGTTTTCTTCTTTCTCTGATTGCTCTTTGGAGGTGCTTGAGGGGTCCAGACTTCCATTAGACTGATGAGGAGTTTACTTTGTAAACCCGGCTATAAGGGACAAATTATATATTGTACATTATGTATATACATATGTGGGTGGCTTGAATCCTACGAGGCTCGATATTTTGGCTTCAACGGTGTAATACTGCAAAGCAAATCAGTGAAAGTGTTACAAGAGGAAAGAAATAGCGAGCACACTTGTTTCTTCAGAAGAAAAACTGATCTTTGAGCAGGAGTTTCACTTATGAGGAAAAGTTGAAGGTTTGAGAGGGAGTTAACAAACTTATGGAGCCACAATTCCTTAAAGGAATAGTACCCTTCAAAATGAAAATTCTTTCATCATTTACTCTTCATCATATTTTTCTCTGACACAAAGTTATTTTGAGAAATG
This sequence comes from Triplophysa tibetana, assembly GCA_008369825.1. Classification (NCBI taxonomy): domain Eukaryota; kingdom Metazoa; phylum Chordata; class Actinopteri; order Cypriniformes; family Nemacheilidae; genus Triplophysa; species Triplophysa tibetana. The sequence goes on from CM017917.1 coordinate 14,698,217, forward strand.
TTGGTAACCAAAAACCAATTGTCCCCACTTCTATTGCATCTCCATTCTCTTTATTTGCACTTCATGGAACTGCACTGTCGATTGAGGCTCCAAGGTAATCTGGTTGTTTTACAAACAATGACAATAAATGATTCTATCTATCTATTATATTCTATCTATCTACATAAAACTAATGCAAGTCAATGGGAACACACTATTTTGACCCAACATTTTTCTAAATATCTTATTTTGTGTTCTGCAGAAGGACGTTATACCGGTTTGAAGTAACAAGATTGCATGCAAATAAAGACAGAATTTCATTTTGTAGCTGAACTATCCCTATATTGTGAAAAATGAAAAGACAATTCAGTCACCATTCAGTCACCTTTATGTCATTTTTAAAACTGTGTCCTGTTTAACCTTTAAACCATAACCTAGCCAAACAGTTCATGATATGACTGGACCTGTCAAGCTCCAATTTTACAAAAAAGTCTCAGATGTAACCACTATAACTTGTCCAATGCACTCCAACCCAGGTGAAAAACGGAAACTATAATACACTTAAATGTACCTAGAGTGCTCTATTTTCACACACTAATTGCGTACTAAAATTTTAAATGGAAGGATATCTAAGTGTAGCCTACTCAACTGTGCTATTTTGAGAAACCATGAATAGATGTACAAAAAAATATAATTTTTGTGCATTAAAGCGGTCTTTCCCTGTGATGCCAATTTTCAAACTTTAGTTATTGTGTAATGTTGCTGTTAATGTAATGCTGCTGCATAAACAATAACTGCAAAATGAAGAAACTCAAAGTTCAATGCCAAGCGAGATATTGTCTTTAACAGAATTCTCTTTTCAAGAACTACAGAGAACGGCTGGAATCAGACTACAGCCTTAACCTCCCTGGGTAACTGATGTCACTATTCTGTGTTTTTTAAAAACCTCCGCCCAAAGTAATACGCCAAAAAAGAGAAGAGTAAGAGTCACTGGAGTAATGTTTGGTTATCAGAGATTGCAAACATATGACTGAGCTAAACTACTTTCACGTAAATCACAGTCACACATTCTAAGATAACCAATGGTCAAATAACAGCTTCCATGAGTATAACATTGGCTGTGAAAGCTGTTCTGTGTAATGCACAGATATTGTGTGCGCTTACCTCTAAAACACTTCTATCAAATGTCCTTTGAAGTCCTGCTTGCAAATGTCTCCTGGTGAATCTCCTTGTTTAATGATCCAATTTAGGTCCGATATAAAAAGTACGCTTCTGTTATTAGGGTTAATTTATACAATAGAGCACTTTAAGCACACCATGGAAGTGTACTTAAGTGTGCTTTTAATATTAAAAGTTATCTAAAGTATAAATTTTTGTCAGTAACTTACACAAATCTAAGTTATATTTTAATGGTCAGTTTGATTCATTCATTCATAATCCAGACACATTTAAATTTTTAGAGCTTGAACTTCATTCTAGGAAAAATAGTTTTTACCACTGGAAATGGTATATCTTTACCATTTCTGCTAAAAATGTGTTTTAAAATTCATACAAATCAATTCTAGTGTTAATGTTTGGACAAAAACATGAGGGTGAAAAAATCCTATGCTTTCATAAACACTCTTTTATGAATGTCCTTTATAAACCGACCCTTTCTCTCCAGTTCACATACACTGTGCCAGTAACTTCATTGTAATTAATCTCCCTAGACTTCCATGAAGGATCCAAAGCTGGCCCATCACATCTCATCATAACTCACCCGCACACGGGCAGACTGCAGAACTAAGCTCATTGAGTATCTTCAGGGTTGATCAATATTTAATGCGGCCTTTAACAAGATCAGATTTAGCAAAGATATTCTGCTCTCCCACTTGCACGAACATGGCTGCCCTGGCCTTGGGGTGGAGAGTAGGGAAGAAGAGGTGCGAAGGGCCCTCTGAGTTCTATTAATATGAGTACTTGACCTGTGTCTGTCTGACACACTATATTGAGCTGGGAATACATTTTTCCTTTTTAAGTTCGGCTCGCGCTTGGATTCCAGGGTTTGTTCAGAGGAAGAACATGTTTGACTTCACAAAATCTTAATGGTAATTTCTGCACCCTTGACATTTTCTTAACTGTAATGAGGTTGGTCGTAATGGAGCCATCAAACCATCTACATCTCCGACCTTAAAGGTGACGTTTGCAGTTTCTAGGTGTAAAATAGCTTTTCCTCCTTCAAGCTTAAAACAAAAGGACAACTAAACAGCTAATTAAAAAATAAAGAGAACACTTTAGTTTTGTGGCCATTCGAGTCGGGGCTGCATCAAGTTTCCAGTCTGTACTGTACCAACGTACAGCATTTAAATACATTGTTTTGCGTGTATAAAGACAAGGGATGTTCTCCCAAAATGTATTCGCAGATCAAGGTACAAACCTTCAGAATAACCCGCCTGAACTTTGTTGCACAGCGTCACCCCTGGAAGAAAAACTGAGATGGATCTTCCTCAGAGCCTGCGCTTCACATTCATATTCTATTCATAAAGGTAATGCAGACCATCTGGAGTTTGATGATCACCTGTGGTCTCCTACTCAGAGCCCTGAGCCAAAGGCGGGCTGCTGGGGTACCGCTGTACGGATAGGGCAGCGGGAGGGGGGGTTGATCAAATTTGAACGTGCTGATGCCTCCTCCATAAACGAATCATCCGGCTCGTCGATCAGACCTTTACACAAATAATACATCCATCAGCTTGTCGTTTCCCCTGCCCTCTTTACCGTCATCTCCTCCCGAGGCGGTCAATATCTTCGGGGCCCTGATCAGATCACAGCGGTTCCATATTTAATAAAGCCATCCCAGCAGCCCCTCATCCCAAAGCCACATTCATTTCCATTATAATTACCTGAGCCTCATCCCAACCCCCAACCACAACCTGCCCAAGCCCTTGACCAGAATCCAATCTGTGCCATCGCCCACAGTAAATCTGGCTGATATGAATAATAATGCAAGTACAAATGAAATGCGAAAGATTACATTTGGTCACATGAAGGGGGGTGGGAGACCTTAAGGGGTAAGGGCCCGACGGTGTATTCAGGATCGAAGATATATCTGAAGGTTAATTTGTTTTGATGCCTCCTGCGAAATCTTCAGGGCCCATCTCATCGCGTAGTGACATCTGTGTCGCGGTTAAAAGGGACGGGGGACTGGCGGTTGAGGTTAATGACAGCCAGGCGTGTTGGTGGCTACACATGGGCGAACAACAGAAGAACAACGTAGCTGACAGATCAGTCAAGAAAAATGTGTATTGATTGTTCAACAGTGTGTTTATCCTAAATCCCTTAAAGTGATAGTTCCCATGGAAATTAAAATTCTGTCATCATTTACCTACCCTTGCTTCTTGGTTTTTCTATAGAACCCAAAAGAAATATTTTGAAGAATGTTGGTAACCAAACAGAGAGGGTACACTTTCACTTCTATCGTAGGGATACAAAACCAATGCATGTGAATGAGGTCAATACATTTCAATTACTTTTTCTCTCCCTCTTTTAAAATGCTGTGTAGTGAAAATAATTGTGTTTTCCATTTCCTAATGTAATACAGACACTTTAATTACAAGTGATATTATCCACAGCAATTTGAGTGATAAGTTGAAAAAGTTCCTTGAGTTTCTAAATCATACGTAGACTTATAATTCCATCTTTTGATTCATTGACCGCATTCATTCGAGCTGGCATGAGCCCCACAAGTGTGAGAGTGAAATCTAATGTTATCCCAGCATGATGTGAGAATGTTTAAACTTTGCGGAATGCTTGACTTTCTTTGGCTTTTGCTTTCAGTTCATCAGCAACTTTAAAAAAGTATATTGTCTTATTTGATATATTTTACTTATATTTCTTGCAAATAAAGGAAACATATTAATGTGGTTTGTGGACACTTGGACTTCACTGTATATGCGTAGTGGACAAATAAACAGCAGGTGTCCTAATGGCGTGACAGCAAAAATGTAGAAACAAAAAAAAAACTAACAATGAAGATAAATCTCTCTTAAGCAATTTTATTAATGTACATGTTAAAAATAAAAATGATTATATTATGAACATAATGAATAAACTGAATATTTGCTGTCACATCACAGGATTTATGGTTTATTTGTCCTATATTTGAAAAACAAACGAATTTTCTTCTAATTATAAACAAACATTATCTTCACGAATATATTCATTAGGCACACTGTTACTAGCTAAATTAAATGCACAAAGATTTTTATGTAAAATGCTTTTCATCTATAGTTTTATATCTAAATTATAATGGTCACTTAGGCCAATTTAATTACACATTCCCAATTTCAGACTATAATACATCCCGTCAATAAAATGCATTTTGGTCCAAGCAAACTCCCTTAATGAACAGTTTACGTCTATCCAAACGTCTATTACCCGGCAGCTATGTTTCCTTTCCTATTACAGTTCATCTTTAAGAGTATTGTAAGCATTCAGTCTCTGGTCTTTTCTCCAAACTCAATTAACTTGTCCATGTCAAGTTTCTAACAAACCACCTTGTTTAGACACAGTAACACACGTGCACATTTCTGAGCTAAAACAACCCCCTATTCCCAACTTCATCCATCTCTTGCGTTACATTGATTGACTTTATTTTCACTCTTTTCTGTTACGGTGCTATTTTGGCTTTTAGCGTTTCCCACAAAGCTATATCTCAGGTGCAAAATGCCTGGCCCAAATCCTTCGATTGTTAAATATTGATTCCTGTATTTTGGAAACTCTCATATGGAAATTTAAATAGAAGGATGGAGCTGGATTGATACGCCGTGAATCGTGCGATTAGCTTTTAGGTTTACCTTTCAGAGCATTTCAAAATCTCTACAAAGAAATAGCTTCACGACAAAGGATCTGCGTTTGTGTCAGCAATTCCCGAAGTCTTGCAATCAAATGCCAAACATGATTAATACTCTTGAGTAGCAGAAGGAAAAGTGGGGAGACAGAAGAGAGAGAGAGAGAGACACTATCAAAGCTCAAGATAATTTACTTGAGGGACAAGCGGAATCTATTCAGGAAGCGTTGCTGGATTAGTAGAAACTGTCTTTAATTAACAGTGACACTGTGCAACCTGTTCCATACGAGTGGAATACCAAATATTTAACTCTCTGATCTCATTATAGGAATAAACACATGGTGTGCACATCGACAACGGCTGTTGACGCTGCCAAAAACGTGTCCAATCACGGATCCTATCCTCCACAGAGTCTTACTCATGCAAGAGTACTCTTTCCTATTATAAATGCAGCTACAAAGCAGCACTAATGGCTTCTGAATTATTTACTCCAGATTCATTTTTAGCTCTCCATAAATGGGAGGTAATGGCTGCTCTTTGTCTAGCACAGATCCTGTAAATTGATTTTCTTTTACTCGCAATAAATTTTTGTTATTTTCTGAAATTGTTTTGATGCTTCGTGTTAATTGACTCCATCATCTTTTATCAAGGCTTTGTTATAGAATTGCACAATTTGAGTATATATCTTCAACATACAAGTGTCTGACACCACTAGTAGTGCATATTTCTAAACGGTTAAATTGAAAAATAAGAATAATACACACTTGTGTTAACAATTGCTTGTTTTTGGGTTAGTCGTGTCGCATCCAGTTTGGAGACGATTCTAAATTATAATGGGTTCTTTTGTCTCTCGTCGCGTCCCCCCGCCCCACCTCTGGTGTAGACACGATGTAACAAATTTTAAGATGGGTTGAAGCAACCCAGAATTTTGAGATAAAACAACGCATTTGACCAAATGCTTGCTTAAGCTTTTTTTTGCTGTTTCTTTATGCTGACATTAACTTCACAATTTTGATGCGATTCCAAAACTTTCCAAAGAGCATTTTGTGTGTTACAAGCAGAATCTGACTGCCTGTACAAAGCTAACTGGCTGGCAACCGAGATGAATGGCAATACCAATCGCACTGTATGCATCACCTCCTTTGTAAAAAATTCAGCCGGGGTGGAGATGGTGGTGGAGATGGTGGTCTAGTGGGTTAAACCACTGAACTGGTAATCAAAAGGTTGCTGGTTCGATCCCACCAGCCACCACCAGTGTGTCCTTGAGCAAGACACTTTACTCCATGTTGCTCCAGGGGGATTGTCCCTGTAATAAGTGCACTGTAAGTCGCTTTGGATAAAAGTGTCTGCCAAATGACTAAATGTAAATGTAAAATCAGACAAAAGTCTGCATCACAAATAACAGTCAATGGGTTGAATTTACAGATTTGCCATCATGCTATTTCACCGTTGCTAATGAAGGCTCTCCTGTTTTTGCCAAGTGGTTGATATCCTTAGGTCAACATCACGTTGACCCTGGGACAACAACTTAATCAACCAATCAGATTTCAGAAATAAATTTACAGTTTATTTTAAGTTTAATCTTCCAACCAGGATTAGGTGCTTCTAGACCATCATTTTTCACTTATCATTTCCCTCTGAATTTAGGGGTAAGTTATAGTTAGGTTGGGTGTGGATTTAGGTTTTATTTATAAAAATGTTGTCCTTAGGTCAACAAAATATGTTGTCCTGAGGACATCAACCACTTGGAAAAATCAGGTTGAGCGCTAATGAAAGCTGAAGAGAGGCTAAAGGCCTCCGTGGGGTCTTACATGCCAACTGTGGAATATGCAAACTAACCGACAGTCAGGGGCGCATCAGATTGGCCACGCGCTGCAAATTTGCATACGAGTCCAAACGGCGCCGCTCTTGGGTTCCTGCAACGTCGCCCGGCATGCCACTGCAGTCCCCAAGAGTCAATATAGCTTGATTACACTTCACACTTACCAAATTACAATGCAAATAACGTTTCAGCCATTAACCATGCAAACCACCTGAAATGTGCATGCTTCCCAGCGGTGTGTGATGTAAATTGCTATGTCACATTAAAAGTGACATTGGTAATTCTGCACATTGTGAAGTTATTGGGTGCCAGATCTTATGACTCGTTGTGACAGCTATGCAGCTGAGTGTATTTTACCGTAAAGGGCCAATTTGACACAGTCACAGGAGAGAGATTGCTTTTTTAAGCATAATGAAACCACACAAATTAAGAAATTAGCAAACCTGCCCCCTCCCTATTTTACCGGAAGCACTACAATTTCCATTCATTCAGAATGGCTTGAGATTTAAAAGAATTACTTACATTCATGCTCATTCGTTTCTCACAAAGAGAAGTGATAAGAATATGGCCAGATGAAAGGATTTACTGGAGGTTGTAGATGTGACTGTCATAGACTTGGCTATTAATTGTTGTTTTATGGAATTTGTGGCCTTTTCTTCATTTTAAATTTTTTCAGTGTTCACATTCCTCATATCATTTGCTAGTTATTTTTTAGAGGAGTTCATGGATTTAATTTCATTTACTTATTAGATTAAGAAGTAGGATTTTCCATTTAAAAGAGTTCACCCAAAAATGTCATCATTTACTCACCTTTTCGTCATTTTAAACCTGGATTACTTTTTCTTCTACAGAATACAAAAGAAGATATTTTGAAGAATGCTGGCAACTGAAAACCATTGGTCCCCATTGACTTGCATTAGTTTCGTGTTCCAACGTCCAGAAGTAAATGGGAACCAATGCTTTTCATTTACTCACCGTATTTCCTTTTTACTTGATAAAACGTCCTTTTCTGCTGGCGTACTTTTACCAGACGCTGCATCAAGGGATATGAATAATGCCTTTGAATAACCAGTCCTGTGATGTTAAGAGCCGGGCCACGCAGGTGACTTTGCAACTATAAAAAGCGTCAGAAGCGGTTTAATTTCCCTCCATCTGTCTAAATTGGAGTACGCTAGGTGGGTAAGTGCACCGCACACCTTGCCGCGCGCTTTAAACACACATGAATGATAAGAGGGCTCATGAGAGGCCTGATTGGCTCCTAATTAGAGAGCTTTGTTAATGACAGGTAGTGTCAGATGCTAATGATGCTCTGATTGGAGTATTGGGAGAGTGGAGATGATTGGAAAATCTCGCTGTTAGAAGTCAAACGCTCATCACCAAAGCTGAACAGGTTTACTGAAAAACCACCGGGGCTCGTTCAGAACGGGACGGTCTCCATCTCTCCCGTCGCACTTAATGTTAATGCGTCATCACATCTGAGCCCAAGCGCTGCTGGATGATTGAGAATATCCAACTCTTTCCGTCATCGATCTCTCTGCCTAGAGGACCGAATGATGAGGATGCAATTATGTTTTTTCCATCAACAGCCCTCTTGTAAAAAGTGTAACTGCTTAAAAAAAAATCTGTTTGGACAGGAATATGAAGAGGTATGGTGGGTGGACAAACTCTAGTGGAAGTGATCTCATTGTAAAATGTTCTATTTCCAATGACACGAAACAAGATCATTTATCTAGTACGGCACACCTGTGTATCAGCAGAGGCCCGCTGTTAAATACAATTTGAGAACGCATTTAAATTAAATCAGGAGAAAGTTAAAAATGAAACAACTGAAATATGGTGAATATATTTGCAACATAACATGTTGATCCAAGGTTTTTATATCGACTGTCTTGCTGTGTAAATTAACTTATTTTTTAGAAACAGTTTTTCCAAAAATTTAAATTATGTGATCATTTATTCTTTATTCACCCTCATGTGGTTCAAAGCCAGTTTATGACTGTGGAACACAAAAGAAGATGTTTCGAGAAATGTCTCAGTGGTTTTTTGTCTGTACAATGGAAGTCAATGAAGGCCCATTTTGTTCGGTTAGAAATTTTCTTCAAAATATCTTCTGTTGTTTTCAGGACAAGAGCCAAAGTCATACAAGTTTGAAATGACATGAGGGCGAATAAAGGACAAATTAAGCTTCGCGTTTGGGTGAACAATCCCTTAACTTGAGTTAAAATTAGTTTATAATAAGAGAAACATTACACACTGTTACGAGACATAGCACTTACAGGACTAAGTCAATTACACAGTTCAGCATTATACAAAAAATGACCAATCAGGATTAAGTATTCTGTGTAAAAAGTTACTTTGCTTCCTTGCGATTTGGTAAACAAGCAAGACTATAAAAGTACGAGAAGCAGCAGTAACTGCACTCATGAAAGTCAAGGAAATTTCACAGCTCTTTCTCGCCTAATATACGGTGTATATAAAAGTCTTTTGTAAACCTTAGTTAGTTACTTACACACCTCTTTGGGGCTTTGAGAGTGAACCGAGAGGAGCCTGTGATATTTTTCCTGCCCGTACAAACACGTCAACAGGCCTTAAAGGTAGGGCAACTCTGTCTTAAATATACACCAGAGAACCCAGAACTCTCCAAATGAGTTCTCAGGAGAAGATTCCGGCACCTGCAGTCATTTTTCAAACAATTTAATTGGTTTACTTTAGTCAGCTGATACCTTACAAGCGCTTTGTTGCCAGGCCACACTGACACAAAGGTCTCCAGGTGCAATTAACCTCATTGTGACATCACAGCGTCTTTTAGGAAAAAAACTGAGTTGTGCTATTCCATCTCTTCGAATGAAGGAATTGATTCGGGGACCATTTTGTGGTATCACTAGATGTCACAAACACCTGCACATGAGTACATAAACGACACACAGAGATTCCCTGCCGTACGTAAGGAGCTACACATGCTTTAAGACGAGCTGTTTGACAGAATAGCTGCTTTTTCCCTCAGATTGAACAGGTTGGAATGCAGTGCTGAAAGTTCTCCTGTCTAAGTGGTCTCCTGATAAGAGGGAAGCTGAGAAATCTCTCCGTATTTCTCTCCTGGCAAACAGTGAATACAATGAGTCATGGCACTATCCAAAGGCTAAAGTGAAGTGTGTGGGTGGACAGCTACAGTGATAGTAACCATGAAGAGAGCTTGCTCGTCCCGCAGTCCCAGAGAGAGAGAGAGAGAGACAGGACGGAGGAAGAGAGGAGAGGCGGCAGGGTGGAAGATGGATTTCCACACATTTATAATAGCTGTCACACCTTACATTCAGCAAGGCAATTTCACATTTGAGAATGGGACAGCGACTCAAATTAAAAATGACATTAATTTCTGCAAGACTGCACGCAGAGCATTTTTCATCCCGGTTAAAACGCCACTTGATTAGACTCCGGGATGCACAAACGTAGCCTACGACAATACCATCGTCTGATTGGATTCTGTGTACAGTACGACCTGCCGTTGTTTCAGAAAGCATTTTCTTCATACATTTCTATATTTGTTTTCTGGAAGTGGTGTTTTCTATAAGATTGGGAAACAAAAGAAGTCCAAATCAATATGTAGCTTTTGTACCACAAATGACTGTTTAACACATTATAGACATCTCATTCTGTTTCTCAATTTGACAAATAGTGTTGTGCACAACCCTTTCAACTCTGTACCTGAATTCATTATTCCTCATTCATTCGTTCGTGGGAAGTAACTTTAACAATAATAACTAGAAACTAACATTTGGAACCACAAAGGCACCCTTAAACTGATATAAAAACGGATATTTAAAAAAAAAAAGTAACTATATAAGAAAAGACCTTCTGCCGTTATAAACTCAAATTTTACAACAAATCATTACCTCCATGAACAAGATGAGCTTTTATTCAAATCAAATACAATAGCATAATGTGCTTCATTTAGTGTGCACTGAAAATCTGTCTTTTGTTGTAATTTTTGCACAAATGACTACTTGTACAATTCAAATAATCTATTGTTCAACAGGATAGTTCAGATATCCTAACACTTCACAGTGAGGTCTACTTTTAACAGATAAAAATGTCCCAGTATACCAGTACTGGCAATAACCACAATATCAATACCCATGATATTTATATGGTGTTAATTATATAATAATATCGTAAAAATCCTGTGCCAGTATTTGGATGACATTAACTTTTTGTTTCATTTTATGACTCTTCTGTGGAACAAAATAAGAAAATAGTTTGAGTAATGTCTCGGTGGTTTTGTGTCTTACCAAGAGAAGTTCAAAGGGTCAGTGCTGTTTGATCCCCAACCTTCTTCAAAATGTCTTCTTTAGTATCATACAGATTTGTAATAGCGTATTATGTTGAAAGGTCCCTTTAAGGGCCACAATGATTACAGATTCGATCTGTCATGTGAGTGCAACTAAATAGAAAAAATAAACAAAATAAGATGCATTTGGCTGCTAGAATTTATTTTCCAAAATGTCATTGATAACAGGGTTATATCGTTATCATCAATTCTTTGGGTCCCAATAACCGTGATTTCGTGACAGGCCTGATACCCATCATACCGCATGTGTCTTGAATGACCTAGAATAAACAATTACGAAAATAAAAAGAACTTACACAAGAGCTTTTGGGCTCTGTATTGAACTTTGTGCATTTTAATCGTTGTGCATGTTCTGGCATACAATCTTTTGCAGGTATATTCATTCATTTTGAATCACAAATCAATAGCTTGACAAAGTTGAAAATAAAAACCATGAGTGAAATGGTTCAAAACTCTTTTATTTATTTATTATTTTTTTGTATCTTTTCCAGACAAACACATTGATTTCTGGACCACAGTAGAGGATGGAAACCTTTCACAAACATTTTTATTATTATTATCATTATTTGAAAATACAAATATAAAATTATACTTTCCACATCTGAGATGTGAGAGACCCCCATCCACTTTAGTTTATTTTACAACAGGGCTTGAGCAAGCCATACAAGAGGACCTGAAAGATGCTTTCAGACGTCAGTCCGTTCAGTCAGTTCTCGCGGTAAAAAGTCCGTTAACATTAAAAAATGGGCAAGTGTTAGGAATGGGCAAGGCAATCAGCGAGACTGAAGCCCCGTGAGAAAATGCGAGACCGAGTTGCCAAAAGAAAAATGAGAAAGAAGACCACACCTTGTGATATTGTGTTAACTGAATCGCTTCGATTAAACATTCCTGTAAAGTTTCGTTCAAACAACGTTCTGCAGCTAAACTACTGACCTGCCACCAGTTACATCTGTAGCTTTCATTACTCTTAAAAGACAAATGACCAAATGACTCGATGGTCAGCGAAACAGTGTGCGAGTTAAGTGTATGGAGCTCATCGCCCCTTTCTGTTCACCTACAATGATGATCGATGACATTTATGAGGCAGTTTCGATAATTTGACAAAGGGATATATACACTATACATATATATCTTGTAAATGCACACAAATATATTATACACAGACAAGTAGAACGCTTTGTTGCTTTTGTAGTGGGATGATCGTTTTGGCCATTGCCTAGCACTTGCCACAAAATTCAAGTTTAAATGGATACGGTAGTTAACTCCCAATAACCCCCGACACCTTCCAGGTCGTTTCTTTTTTTTCTTCTTTAAAACCAACAATTTTCCAATGATTTAACTAGTCTAGCAAGATGTGTAACATTCATCCGCTGTAAACTGCTGTCCATGGAAAACAAAATGGTGGCAACAGAGCCATGCTACCTTAAAGTCCAAGCTACGAGATCAAATTAGGATTTAAAAAAAAGTGAGCTAACCGATACAGACCGCAAAAGAGCGTTTTAAAAGTTTGCCAGCCTTCATTTTAATATAGAGCCAATGTCACACTCTCATTTGATTTAGAGCAAATGTGCTTTATCTGCTGATGTTTAAGAATTGAAGAGTGTTTAGCTACGTGTAAATGCTTTCTTGGAGATTCATCATGTATTTAAAGTCCAACTAAATACAACTAACCACCTAGTTCTTTTAAGAACACATATATTAGAATTTAAGTCTTCAATAAGAAAATGCTGTGCACAAATTTCATGCATTACATCATCTTAGCAGCAACCTCAAATTTAGCTTGAATGTATTTAATAAACTTTAAGAAGTCATGCAGTTGTTCATCAAAAGTTGTGCTGTACTGTAGATCCGATTAACTGAGTCTCATTAAGAATTTCCCTTACAATGGTGGTACAATGGCTCATGTTTGATATCCCTGAGAACAGATGTGATTCAGGAATACAGTGTATTTAGACTAAACTGGTTTGACGCTGGAATTACACTAAGTGATGGTTAGCGTGACATCTGACTAGAAAGCACTACCGCTGTCAAATGTAAATGTTGAATTAAAATGGAAAGCTGGCAATGCAATTAAAGTGTAAGAACAATCATAGTGTATTTTCAAGATCAAAGTGACTGAAAACTAAAACTATTAAAAAGTATTTAAAAGACTAGCGCCATGAGCCACTGGGATATTTTCGATGAGTCAATATCAAAACCTACGACTGTTTTATCCACATCTATCATTGTTAGGCTAAATCGTCATTACTTTGTTAGAGCTTACAAAAAAATATGAATTTGTCATTTTGTAATAAAATCCACGTCTGTAATTATAGCTTGCGTCCCTCTTGAAGAAGAACGAACATAAAAGTTTTTGCATATCTAGCGTTAGTATTTAAGGTAGTATGGCACACCCCTTTAAAAACATTCAAGGGTGGGGATCCAATAAATGCCTCGGTTACAATTCTGTCGTACAGCAATTTCTTTCTCCTAGATTTCATCAGTGAGAGCTTTGGTTAGTTGAAACCATGTGAGACCAGCAAAACAGTGGAACAAAAATGTAGGAAAAACAAAAATACAGGAAAAAAAACAGAAAGAAAAATTACTATGAAAATAACGCTCTGCATTTTTTGTCTTTTGTCTTTAAATGATTACAAAGAGAAAGTTCTATCCTTACTGGTCCTACAATTGCTAGTGAATACCTCTACACCTTAACATTAAATACGATACACCTACAGCTACTCACTAAAGAGAGAGAGAGAAAGAGTGAGACAGATATAGAAAGGGCATAAAGACAGAAGGAGTGTGAGAAAGAGGGGAAATGTGATAAATACCAACCAAGAAGTGTATAGACCACTACACTGGCATCAAGACTCGTTTACAAGGTAAATTCATATTCCTCTTTTTTTCTTTTTCATATTTTTTGTTTACACACTACTAAAATACAATGATCAACAAAAGATTACTGAATGGGGTGATAGGGAATGAAGAGATAAACAATTGATAAATACAGTACATAATATCTGTATTATTGTCAGTTATATTTAGTATAATCATTAACATCCACAAAAATATTGATAAAAATCCATCCCTATTTAAATTCAAAACATGTTCGGGATTTTCTTTCTTTTTTTGTACGTTTGTCTTCTCGACAGCTCAAACAGTTAGCACAAAGTTCCCCTTGCGTTTTTTTATCATTATTACTTGATCAAGTTTCCTTCATGAGAAAGAATCCAGCATTCTGCCTCACAACTGTTAGTTTAGTGAAACGCAAAACAAACAAACAAACAGAGTTAAATAAATGAAAGAAAATAAAACAGCAAGATCGAATAACAGCAGACATCAGTCGATTCATATTTGTAAATATCATTCATGTTTCTAAATGCCATTTGTGTCTCAGTAAAATCCAGTCCCCACATGTACAACAAATGTGTGTAGCAGCTACTGGTTTCAATCAGTTTCAGTGTTTCTGAGGAAATTAACTATTGCTACCAATAAACGCATCTGTCTTCTCCGATATCTATATAAGAAAATCCCTGGAAAGAGATTATTCAAAAGTACAGACTTCAAATCAATGCAAGCCAAGACTCAAGATTCATGAGTGTGTGGAAAAAACCTACGGTTTCCACAGCGATCCTTCACGTGACCCATGTTAGAGACTGTCAGTAACATGTGCAAATAGAAAATGATAAAATCTCTCTCACAGTGCAATGATTGACTTTATTTCAAAACAACGCTTTAATATCTTTTTATTATCTGTCTTAGCCTAAAATAAATTAATTTGTACTTCTCCTTTAAAGTAATTCTCACAGGACTGAGGTAATGGTATAAAAGATCTGTTTTCCTAATCGTGTTTGAAAATATTGCCTTCGTTGTACCCAATCCAGGCATGTAGAAATCTTGACATGTGGACAAACTGTGGGAACCGAAGCCACGTTGTTCTTAAGAAACGCTAAAACACAAACTCTAACATAAACGTGAAATGTCTCGACACGATTTACCATCAGGCTCGTCGAAACCGACTAAAAAAGGAAAAGAATATGTGCTTTGGATTTTGTGGTGAGTTTTTTTCTTTTATCACAATGCTGATTTGTGTATACCTTGTAAAGTATATTCTCTTTGTAGCTGTGCACATTTTAACGTACTAGCTAATTCATATGCTGGTATGACACCTGCACAGTTGTAAAGCCAACAGTATTTACAAAGCGTGCTAACAGTGTTTGATTGGATTTCGTCCGTACTGGGGTAAAACACGGCTTTTTGTGCTACAGATGGATCTCGGTTACTGCATTGAGCCTCAAAGATTATTTTCGCTCTGACATATTTCAGCTTGCGCACAATACGATCTTAATGACACCATCACAAAAATATGGTTCTCTCTCGGAAACGGATTGATGCAGTGAAGAGAATATTTACAGAATCGTATCTTTTTAAATCTCGTTTCACAAAGTATTAAAAGGAAAGCTTTTTCTTTTTTCTTTTATCCACAACAAAAATGACATTTATAAAAAAGGACTGTGAAAATATTGTAGTCCTCTTATTGCCAAAAATAGGTAATCATGGTGAACAAGACATCACAATAAACATATAACAGAGCTACTAAGATTTTTTTGAGTTACACACTCATTGCGGTTTTAGGCTTGAATTGAAACCTGGTGTGAAATGAAACCTGAAAATGCGCTAGACGAGGGCTGTGAAATGAAACTGCTATTGGAATATCACAACTTCAACAGAAAAAGATATACAACCAAAAAAAAAACACATCAGTTTTACATAGTCGTTCTCATCAGAGAACTTTTGAGAACAATGAAGAACATCTATAAAGAAATGTCGTTGCTTGACTCAACGTGTGCACGATAAAAGATGACTAAGAAACTCTTTAAAACGGAGAAAGAAAAACGACAAAGTAAAACAATATTAAAATCCTACTTCAAGTTAAGGGGCTACACTGGGATCAAATATTCAAAAGCCAGTTTTCAATAATAGTACAGCAGATTGTTTCGTTGTTTTTTCTTTTTTTCTTTCCGAGATGTTGCAGACGTTTCGTTTGTTCATCGTGTGGAGCATCTCAGCTTCAGAATCCCATCCAGCGCTGTAGTGCTTGAAGTTTAAGGGCCTTTACCTGTACACAGAACCAATTAGAAACTCCGACCAGTCTTCCCCGGGCCTCCTGATAAACTCTGCTGGAGCAAACAGAGAAACGTCTCAAAATACAGAAATACACCGTTTCGCTGAGGGGCGTGAACATGTGCTGCATTTGAGCCACATACTGGTGCCACAATCTCTTGCTGGAGATGTTACATTTTGTGAATTTGTCTCTATGAGCTCTTTACATGCTGCACACTTTTTTAAGAAAAAAATGTATTATTATTAGGGCTGTCAAAAGATTAATCGCGATTATTCGCATCTAGAATAACTTTGTGTTTACACAATATATATCCGTGTACTGTGCATAATAATTGTTATTTATTAACAAACACATCCATGCACATATTTAAGAAAAACCTAAAAATAAATAAACATTTATATATAATTTAATTTATTGGTAAATATAAACAAAAACATGTAAATATTTCCTAAATATATAAAAATGTGTTTGTATTTATAATCACAAAATGCTTATGCTCAGTACATAGACATATATGATGTAAACACAAACTTTTATTCTGGATAAGATTAATCGCGATTAATCTTTTGACAGCCCTAATTATTATAAATGCATATTACCTTTTAATAACTAACAATTAGTTATTTAAAATTTTTACAATTAATAAAATAGTATCACTTATAAATCTTATAAAAATTATAAAAATGTTGAACGTATCAATATTAATAATTATTTAAATGCCCAAATTTTGTATAATTTACAGGAATTTCTAATACCATTTGGTTCAGTCTAACTAAAAACCTTGAATGGTTATAAAACATAGAAGTAGTGATAAACACATCGCTGCTCATACACAGTAAATCTAGTACAATCGTAAACCAATAAAACATAAACTGTGTATCGATTCAGCCCAGTGGAATGTTGGACGACAACAGCATTTCAATTGAAGAAGCAATGTTATATAATTCACTGTTAAAGTCACTCGAAAATCTTTTCATTAAGAATTTCTGACACAGGAAATTGTTCAGGCAGAGGCTCAGATACAAAACACATGGGAATGCCGGCACGAGGGGTTCAGGAGTTGACATGAGGCATATGTGCATATGTTAGTGTTTAAAGCATGCAAAAACTCTCTGGACGTCCAGCCAGGCAAGAAATGACAGGTTAAAAACCGGCTTCTTCAGAATCGCCCCGATGCTGTTGCTTTCTCGGACTCCTGATCATGTGTTCTTCACTCAAACGTTTGAAGATCCATAAATTTTCTCTTCAATCTGTGCTCATTTAGTGCTCAGTTTTACAAACCTAGCGATTCTACCTTCTCATTAAATCAATCATCTGTTTTGCCTCAAGGGCAAAATGAGAAGCTATTTAGGAAGATTATGGCCATTCGACTGCAGTGCGCAGGCATCTTCTACAAACTACAGGTCAAAGGTAAGTACCATAGAGCCGCAAGCTGTTATACCACTGAATGCGGCACACCAAAGAAAACAGGCCGAAAAAATTTGGAGGGACATTGCACTCTAAAATAAAAATCCTGCCCATCATTTTCTCAACCCTTACACTTAAATAAGCTACATCAATTGAACTATTCCATTACCTGAGTATATTGGGACAATGATATCTTTTTTCAGAAGATTGAATACACATCCACTGGATATAAAGCAAGTCCTTACCGATTTCCCCCCCTTCTACACACAATCACAAGAGAGCAGTGATTACGAAGCCGCATTCTTCCCCAAAACCTGATGAATGACATCAGATGGTACCTAAGGCAACAGATTCTCGGCACGCTCAGAGTTCAAGGGCTCAGTTCCAGGTGCGCACTAATCAAAGCAACAACACCTGTGCATATTATCCAAATACAGCACTTCACAGTCAATGCGCAGTGGGATTGGAACGCCGGGGATATCGCAATGGAACTGCGGCAGTGAAAGAAAGCAACTGAGCCGTTTCGAGTAGATCCACTCGCAGACATCGCGTGTGAAAAGAACAGTCGGATGACAGGCAGGCGTGCGGAGGATGAAGGAGCAAGTAGTGACAAATCAGCGCATGGGGAAATGTGTAGCTGCCACACTGACAGTGTTTTTGCGAGACGGAAACGGTTTTAAATGCTTTTAAAGGGCTTTTAAATGTAAAATCAATAATAAATAATACATCTGCAGAGGAGACTTTTGAAAAACACTTTGCAGCGTATTAAGTTGAAATTCCCTTGTCTGGGATGTTAATGAAAGCCCTGTAAAAGCCTCATAGGGGCTTATGAAAAATAGGAGCGAAACACAAATTAAACTTCAAATGAGAGGGAAAACGAATAGGCAGATGGAACAGGAAGAAAATAGAGTGAATAGATACATGATTATGATGGAACAAATCAATAAGGTTTTATAAATAGTAGAGGATATATCTACCTCAAATGAGATGGCAACCAACCACCTGTTAGGTTTCAATGGTATCCATTTGTAAAAGCTGTCGCAATCAAAGGACCCTAAAAGTGTACAGTTAGTAATGTGTCAGTATGAGTGAAGAGCTTAAAACGTCTACCACAGGTCAGTATATTTCAATCACTCCATGTGTTGCTAGCATGAATGTATTTTCTTAGATACACATCATGATTCTCTTGCTCTGATGTAAGTGAACGGTATATCATAATAATAATGAGAATAATAACATCATTATATAATAAGTTATTATTATCATCATTATTATGGTTATAAACAATAGTAATAACTATTATTTTTATCGTTCATATAAGTATTACTATAACATTTATTATTCAAATAATAATTAACAATAATAATAATAATAATAAGTATTCTTATTATTATAAAAAAGAAATATGTACAATTCAAACTGCAAACTTTGTTTTACCTAGTGTTTTGATAAAAGTAAGTGTGTACAAAGTTAAAAAGATTTACATATTTATTTATACAGGATCGTTTACATTCATGCCAACAATGACAACTTTATTAAATCCATCAGAAAACACAATTCATGCTTTAAAATCTTAAAGCCAAGAAAGAAAATCACAGACGAGTCTCATTATGCAAAACTGTGAACTTGACCAGTGTCAGGTAGGGAACACGAACACCGAGGACACGTACACATTTCCGGTAAAAAATCGTTTTTTTGAGTTTGTTAGGAGGAGACAGGGTTTAACTGAAGCAATAGTTCATGCCAGGCAAGAAAAAAGATCTACCCCCTCTAGAACATTGTCAATCAGCAGTTAAGACGTTCTGAGGGTTTGGGGCCAACCTAAATTCGACTCTATTTAGGTTAGAAAAACTCTGAAAGTCAAGTGCAAAGTGACACTGTTTTTCTAAAAAATCCAGTTTAGAATTAATGAGTGCCCGGCCTGTTTTGCACGCTATACTTAAGGGCACGATAGAACAAAAACTCTGGTTTCCCCCACAAACAAGAGATTTGAGGGGCATTCAAAGCTAAATGAATCAGAGGCGCAATATACAGCGTCCTCACGGACAAAGGCTCTTATTCATCTTTACAGCAGACCTCGATGCTTCCAGACGGCATTCGGGAAAAACGGCCGGAGCTGGTTTTTCTCTCGGCGGCCTGTGATTTAGCCGGCATCCCTCATCAACCCCCCTGCGAGCCGGCCTCTGCCGCTCTATCTCTCCACGCCGTTAAAGGTTAGAAACGAACGGGCGGAAAAATAATGAGTGCCTATGGCTTCAAAGGGCAATACAACATTTTCTTATGACAGGGGTTTCTCACCAGACTTTATTATTGTCTTATTGATTTACATATGCACTTTGTGTGGAGGACCTTTCAAAGGCTTCTGCTGGTATGCCCATCATCCGTGGGACAAATAAAAAAGCCATTGTGCGCGAGAAACAAAATACCGGCTTGAATATGAGAGAAGAACTAATTGTGAGATTTCTGTCCTGCCGGCTGGCACATGAACAAAAGCACCCTGACACATCACACTGTTGCTGACAGCCGGTACAAGTTCACAGTTTGTTATTCTGAAGTTGACAGAAAAAGACAGAAATGCTGGTGGGAATGTAAAAATGTTAGCAATGCTAAACCCGACGCTATCTTCCTTCAGCTATTTGCCAGGGCACCTGCTTTGCGCTAATGAGACCGGCATTTCACATTTTTCTGCCTTTCGCTGTTTTTACAGCCTTGTTCTCTAATAATTAGTATCGTAAAACATGCACATCTATCATAACATTGGACCCATTTCAACCTACAGTACTCCATGCGAGATTTTTATTTATCATTCCTCCAGTTATACATCATTATCTATTAGCTGTCTTTCAGATTACAAATCGAATGCTTTCAGTCTTATTAGTTGTATTAGAAACGCATTCCTTTTGGGAGCATTTGTGACCCTGGATCGCAAAACTAGTCTTAAATATCACGGGAACATTTTTAGAAAAAGACAAAAATACATAGCATGGGTCAAAATTATAGATTTTTCTTTTATCCAAAAATCATTAGGATATTAAGTAAAGATCATGTTCCTTGAAGATATTTTGTAAATTTCCTACCTTAAATATATAAAAATTATCTTTGTGAGTGGATGGCCTGCTAAAGTTCGCCTGATTTACCACTTCAAAGGCAATTTTCTCAATATTTAGATTTTTTTGCACCCTCAGATTCCAGATTTTACAAGTGTTGTTTCTCAGCCAGATATTGTCATATTCTAACAACTCATACATCCATAGAAAGCGTATTTATTCAGCTGTCAGATTATATAAAAATCTCAATATCAAAATATTTTCCCATAAGACTGCTTTTGTTGTTCAGGGTCACCATTGCAGCTTTCCTTAGCCAATTCAGGGTGCTTGAATCTTGAGGGGATTCCTAACATAGTTGTTCCACTTTAGTATAAATTTCATATTTTAGTTGTACACTGAAAGCGCACATACATCTGGCAGATGTCTATTTAATGATCTATAAGATATATTTTATCATTGTTTGCTCAACTGCAAGACATCTCTCCAACGTCTTCTGTCAGATCTCACATAGACATCTAGAAGATGTCTGTAAGAGATTTGTGATTTAGAATCTATGTAAAACTGATCTTTCGAAAAGGTTTAGCAGATGTTTTTACGCAGCATATGTTTACCAGACCAGAACAGACATCTTACAGAAGTCCATGTGTTCTATCTGGGTAAAAACCTCTGATTATCTAACCCCACGCAATCTAGTTTAACCAGGGAAAACTCACTTCTCTAACGTAACCTGAATTACGATTATTATACAACAGCTCAAACAAATCTACAGCAGAGCAAAACTCTACAATAACAGCTACAGGACACTCAAAGGGCTAACATGAGCAGGATGCAACAGGAGGGACAGAATGGAGGTAAACACAGTGGATACTTACAGCAATGCTGTGTCCGAAGCCGGAGCCAGGCTGGGGACTAGCAGCGCTAATGTAGTTGCCCACGCCGGAGTCCTGGCTGGTCGGGCCATACAGGTCAGCCACTGGCCCGGGGCTGCTGGCTCCAGGGAAGGCTCCAGGCCGGGGTGGGTTGGTGCCTGCCGGAGAAGCGACCGTGCCAAGAGTAATGTGAGCAGGGGTGCTATACGGGACTGCTGGTGTGCAGCAGCACTAACAAAGTGAGCACAAGCATGCACGGTACATACTCAAAGCATGTCTATGAGGAGGATGTGTGTATATGTCTTAAGTGTATAGTATCTTTTTTATACACATTCTGTCGAAATTCACTCACCCTCATGGTTTTTACAACACTTGAAGTTTCTCTATTTTATGTAATGAAAAATCCAGGCCTGTCCAGGCTGCTGTTTTGCCTTAAAAGAAAGTGAGCACAGCCAAGGATTTTCAATAGACTATAAAGTGATATTTCATCTAGAAATGAAAATGATGTCATCAATTACTCACCCTCTTGTCATTTGCAACCTTGACTTTCTATCCACCACGGAACACAAATTAAGATACTCATAAGAATGGTGTTAACAGAGGGTAAGTAAATTATGACAGAATCGTCCATTTTAAGGTGTCTATCACTTTAATTGTCTTACTTTGAAAGATATAAAGATAGGCAAAATAAGACTTATGAGGATGGCAACGTAATGAAGCCAGTATATATATTTTATTGTGTAAAAGACATACGCACACATTGGAAAATGCATGCTAATAGGAGCTTAGCATCAAGCCTTGAGCTTCTGTCTCATCTTTTGTCATTCATGCAATGACGGAACACTTATGTGTGTCCGTTGCATCTATTCATCATTATTCACATGGCATGCTTGTTCAAGCAGGAGCTCAAGCAGGTGGTTAAGCAAGCACATAAAAGCTGGACCGCTGCGGTATGGAGATGTTTTCGGTGGAAGGTCCGAGAGGATTTTTCTCTGAGGGCGCCTGAGATGTTTAAGAGTTAAAGAACGAGAATGAATCATTTCCTCGCAGGTTACCGTCATTACCATAACCTCGACCCTCTCCGCTCGCATAGGCTCCCTTTCCCCCAATCTCATATCAAGTGCTCTACGTCTATCCTACTTCAAATTTGACTGCCAGCTCTCCACAGTCCCTCTATGAAAATTGCATGGGGGATTTTTGCCACAAGACTCCCTATCTAATCAACACCTGTCATTGAGAAAGTGCTCTCTCTCTCTATCCCTCTCCTGCATTTTTTTTAAATATACGGCAGTGATTATCTGGCAGTTAGCGTCAGGGGGCTATCAGGCCTAGCAGCTACCCGGAAACCAGAAAATTGCTGAGGGTGTCTTGGGTATGACGCGCTAAAGGCCGAACGGAGTTGTGAGCGCGGCTTTTCGGAAACTGAAGCCTAAAAAGTGATCTTCGCAAAATTAATGTGAGCACTGAAAAAAATGAGAAATGAGCAAATTGAGCAAGGGGGGCTTTGGAGGGATATTACAATTAGCTTAATTATATCAGAGCACTTGAGCCATGGCTGCTGTCATAAACAGATGACCCCTTCATTTCATTGCAGTGGAGAGGCGAATTATCGAAAATAAAAACAAATGCGCAAATTAAATGAAATGAAAGCTCTTGGAAACTTTGAGGCCCCTTGCAGCGCCGCGCTCATTTTTCTCCTACGCGCGGCCCTTTATGACACTTCCATTAATAAGCGAATATTAAATCAAGTTCCTTCACACACCGAGGCCTTCAGCTTAGCACCCATTCAAGAGGGAGTCTATCATCCAAGCAGCCTCCAGAAGGCTAAAAGGTTTCTGTGTGAATAGAATATTAGCCCAAAAGGCTCCTGTGAGAGAACATATATTAGAAAGAGGGCAATATGCCACTGTGGGTAAACCGAAGGAGGAATGCTTGCACAAATAATCTGCTTTTCACACAAATGTGTAGATAGACAAAAGGAGAGGTGATAGCTTCACAAGTCAGAGCTCTCACTTCAAAATGTCAGTGCATCAAAATAGAGACAGTGACTTCTAGGGATGATGGGAAAGAGTGGTAGATCTGAGCAGAACGGAGAATGGCTGTCGCTAACATACCGCCTATGAGTGGAGGATGCTTTTGAATCCAAAATGTGTCACACAATAAGCAACAAGTCGCCAAAATGACCGTGCAGGTATTAAGTTTTAACACAGTTTACGGTAAAAGTTTGTTTCTGATAATGTTGATGACATTTAGGGATCAAAATTCATCAGGTCTTAAAAATGTACTCATAAACAAATCTTTATACATTAAAAACGATAATATGACATAATAACATATCGCTTTATTGCTCCCTGAACTGTCTGTAAGTCGCTTAAAGCGTCTACAAAATGAAAAAGGAAATGGAAAAAAAACTAAACCTTCTCTTAACAGGTATTTTTCTGGCTTTTGTGGAAACTAGTAACTTGGTATTAGCACCTATTGTATTATTTCTCCTGTATGACATATTAGCATCATTGCTCCCTGAACTCTCTGTAAGTCACTTTGGTTAAAAGCGTCTGCTAAATGACTAAAAAGTAAATGTAAATGAAAAAAAAAAAACCGTCCCTCTCTTCCTCTAAACAGGTATTGTTCTGGCTTTTGTGGAAACTAGTAACTTGGTATTAGGACTTATTGTAATATTGCCCCTGTATGATATATCGCTTTATTGCTCCCTGAACTCTCTGTAAGTCGCTTTGGATAAAAACGTCTGCTAAATGACTAAATATAAATGTAAATTTAAACAAAATGGCGATAAAACCATGACCATACTAGATCAAACTTCGAACAAATTTATTTAAGATAAACTTAAAGGCATAGTTCACCCAAAAGTGAAAATTCTGTCCTGAATTACTGCTTTCCTAAATTCTTCAAAATAAAAAATAAACAATATTAATTCAACTATGATAGTCAGTTGCCAACATTCTTCCAAATATCTTTCTTTGTATTCAACCAAACAAAGATATTTAAACAGTTTTGGAACAACTTGAGGGTCATTCATGATTGAATTTTCCATTTTTTGGTGAACTATCCCTTTAAAACGTTATAGTCAAACACGGAAAGCAAATGAATGAGATAAAAGCAAAACTACACCAGTTTCACTTAGCAAAAAATAAAATCAAGGATGGTAAGGATGGTGCTCAAGTACAAGCGTGAAGACGCTTTAAATCTACTAGTGTGTCCAACAATGTCTTTAGTATCAGGCTTATCACAGGTTGTCCTTATCCTGAAATGGTGTCATCACACAAAATTTGTACGCAAATGATCCGGATTAAAGCATTCACTCTCAAAATCCTTTATCACCAATAAAATTATTTCTAAAAGATTAAACAACTGTACACTATCCCATGCCAATGACAGTACCGGTTACGACTGTCTTTCCATAAAACTCACTGTCTTTTGTATCTCTAGAATCCATCAATAGATGTGCTCATTAACCGGCACTGAAACTCTTTTCGTGGCTTGACTGTGCTGTGAAACTCATTCATACGCATTACCAACTATTATGGATTTATTTCAAAAACCTCTGTTATGTACCATGAGTGCATTTAAGAAGGTGCAATCATTTAAGGACCTCTCCTAGATGGAAAGGTGAAGTGTTGCAGTAAAAGTGTATCGCTCACAAAGCTTGAGGAAAAGCAGGGAACATTATAATCGGTTTTCACCGATACTGTCAACATTTCCTACTTGGGACATGAAGAAGATGCACCCTGAATTTTGAATTGGCCCCGATTTAACTATGCCTCCATGTCTGCAGGACAATTTATTAGTTATTATCGTAACCCTTGACGGCACGTATTTCTTGTTAATTGCCAAGATCTCAAAAATTATCAAGACCGTGATCTTTAAACTATAGACCACTGAATATAAAGTGAACATTGCTGTTATTTAAATCAAGTTCAGTGAGGTGCTACGTTTCGAAATAAATGTGTTGTCAGAACAAGAATTTTACAAGCCATACTACAAACTTCACTCCATTTCACTCATAACAAGTAATTATTATTTGCATATTTTGTATATTAAAGGTAAGCTTAAATTTATTTGTACACTTTAAAGAACTGTTCACCCAAAAATAAAATGTCCTCACCCTCATGTTGTTTTAAATCTGTATACATTTCTTTGCTCTGATGAACATAGAGAAAGATAATCGAAAGAATACTTGTAACCAAACAGTTATAGGCCACCATTGACTAACATAGTAAGAAAATTGCTTTAAAATTGCAATAAGTAGATATTTTGAAGAATGTTGAAAGAAAACAGTTCATGGGCACTTTTGAGTACAATTGTCATGTTTCCTCCTATTGTAGTCAATGGTGGCCATGAACTGTTTGGTTACATGCATTCTACCAAAATTCTTTCTCTGTGTTCATCTGAACAAAGACATGTACATAGATTTGGGACAGCTCGAGGGTGAGTTAATGATGACAGATTTTTTTTGGGTGAACGGTCCAAAAATCCAGCTTGCCCTTTAAGCTACAAACTCGAAATTTATTTCATTGTGCATTTTCTATAAAATATCACATGCAAAGACCAATTCCAAAGGTATCTTAATACTTTTTGGGGCCATTGAAAAGTATACAAAACAGAAAAAAGAAGGCAAAAATATATGAGATGTAACTAATACACGATTGGGTGCTCCACAGGGCAAACTAAGAGAAACAATTCCAGCAAAAAGCTTGTGATTTTATACTTATGTATATGAAAAAGGATGCTTGGATATCATCAAATATATACCACTAGGCTGACAGGTGAGCGTAATGGAGCCGATGGGAGTGTAATACAGAAACGCTTCTGAACATACTGTACTATGAGATATTCGCATGTACATGGCATATCTCCTTGTTAATTCTACAAGGATTGTGACTGCAGTTAAATCCAGCTTGCCAAGTACATACATCAACAACATATATATATATATACACACTCATGGACAGTGGCTCCATCGAATCCAGAGGCACGATGAGAAGGCTTTCATCAAAGTCACGAACATGCAGCGCACATCAAGCAAACCGACAAGATGCACGGGTCCCTATCCATCTCTCTGTCTTTTGTTTAAATGAATGGCAGGGTGATGAGTCAACCGCATGAATCAAATCAATCATTGAATGAAGGAGAGGCGGGTACACACCTGGGCTCTTATACTGATCCGGGCTGGCCAGGTGCTGGAGAGGGGAGTTGCAGGCCGATGTGGCATGCTCGCTTTGCAGGAGCTGAGCCGCCTGGGGGCCCAGGGAGCCATAGTCCGCAAAGGAGAAGGGGGGTGCCCGTTGGTCGCTTGGTGAAGAATAGAAACCGTAATCGGGGAAGCCTGGGAGATACAGTACAGGGGAGGAGGAGGAAGGGGGAAGGAGGAGGGTTGGACTCCGTCATTTGGGGAAAATAGGATTTTGCATAGTAATGTTATGAGGCAATGCTTCATATCTAAATATAAAAAGACATTTTGCTGTTTCCCCCTTTAATAGTGTACGGCTGTATGTGAATGTGAGTTTGTGTTTCTTTGAGACAAACAGACGTGTTTACTGGCCAGCAACTTACTATATGCTATAATATACTATATTATGTTGTATGTCACGATAAAGTCTTAACTCTGCAGAGTGCACATGGTACTGCCACAAATACAAATCAAAAGAGGCTGCCGAAGTTTTATAAAATGATAACCGAGGACTTCAGACATCTGACTAGCTTGATATTTTGAGAGAGGAATGTTTAGTATTTGAAATGCTAATTTGGAGGCTGCATCCACACAAATAAATAAGCAGGACAATAATGTCAGAATACTTCTTGCTGCGTGGTATTCTTGGTATTGGGTTGATACATCATTAACCAAATCACAAAGCATGAGATGCGTAATGTCAAAATCTAAATAACTTCAAGAGATTTGGATAATGAATTTACAAAAAGGTAGAAATAATATAAAAAGATGTTTTGTGCACAAGACATGTCTGTACAAGCTATTACTAAATACCTTCTTACCTAATACATTAGATGCCACTAGAAAGTATTAGAATTTAATATATAAATGTCATTGCATTCGATTGTTATGTTTTATGTTTAAAGTACCACACCACAAATTTTAAGCAAAGCATTATGCAAAAATTACATGGTTTGATATATATCATTTATATATAATATATAAATAAGTAACAAAACAACTAAAACAGATCAAAATATATTTGGACACATTTGGGATTCATATTTTGGGACCAGTTGATGAAGTCATTTCAATAATGTTTAATTTTAAGAATGGACATTCACAACGTGCAAAAAAGTCTCTGAATCCTTTAGAGACATCAAAAAAAAGTTAACATCAAATCGAGAATTAAACAAGGAAAATTAAATCATTAAAGTAGAAATGGCAAATTGCGTGTAGTTGACAAATATACTGTACAGCAAAAAATATAGGAAAAACTAACAATTAAGTCTGTTTATGAATAATATATTATTTACCTTTTTTGCTGTCATAGGACACATGTACTTTCTATTTGTCAACTACCCAAATATGACTACCATACCTATGCACAGCTTCAAGACCCAACTTTGTCTTTTGTGCAAGAACACACTTCTGTTTGAGAAGATCATCTGATCTGATCATCTGATGGTGTGTTATTAATCTGATGTCCCAGCCGTTTTATAGAGGTAAAAATATGAACGCCAGGCAAGATGTAAGACGATGGAAAGAGCTCACATACTCCAGCCTAATTCCTAACAGTTTACAATTAGTCAATACAGACCCACTGCTAATGTTTTATATCAGATAAACCCTCAGCCCAGAGACTTCGTCTCATTAGAGCAGCCACGCTGAGGTACTACATTCGATTCTTCTTCTTCCTCTTTTTCCTTAATTAGTTTCAGAGGATTTCAGCTATACACAGTGAAACAAATGAGGTCTACGGGAGCCTATATTTAAACAGGGATGAGGGAGTAATAAAGCAAAATAAATAAAGGAAGAAGCTAGATCGTGAATCACTGATCTCTCAGCTTTGACCTCCTGAAATTGCTTATTAATGATCTGTCTGCCCAAAACTCGGGTTTGCTTTCCCAGTGACCACAACAGTGTCATATCTACAACCTGACAAGCTTGATGCATGTAACAAACAAATGGGCCACTGTACACCCAGGTTAAGGGGCCTTCAAAACAATCTGGCACCAAATCCTGATGCCTGCGATGAGTAAACTGAAACAGGCACGGAAACCCTCTCCTGCCAGTACCTACATTCCCGCAAATAAATCACAGATGCATCCCAACGTTCGAGCAGTTTCCCACTAACTGTGCAAAACTAAAGGAAATGCCTGAGGTGCGCTCGGAATCTTCAAGTGCTCCGGCGGTCTGAGAGGAGAGGAAAGCCCACTCCAGCGCACACATCTTTAATCATTTAAAGGAAGCAAGCAAAAATGCACTTAGACTGAATCCATTTTTGATGGGTCTGTCTAATAGATGGGCGTCCTTGAGGTTCAAAGGGAACCCTGGATGCGCCTCTTAATTAGATGAGCTGCCATTCTGTCCCGTTTCTCCTCGTTCCTCCTAATTAGATCTTTAACAACAAACAAATGAAGACCTTTTACAAGCGCGCAAAGTGGGGGCGGAGGGGATCGCGGAGACATCCCTTTGTCTACCTCTCCCCGGCCTGCTATACACGACAATGCCCTGGTCTTGCCGCAATCTGCATAAATATTTCGCCGAGCGAGAGCCGAGGGACGCAAAACACGACATTACAGCGTGTGCAACAAACACACCTGGA
Source organism: Triplophysa tibetana (assembly GCA_008369825.1). NCBI lineage: Eukaryota > Metazoa > Chordata > Actinopteri > Cypriniformes > Nemacheilidae > Triplophysa > Triplophysa tibetana. The sequence goes on from CM017917.1 coordinate 14,727,393, forward strand.
TTCTTTGTTTGGATTGACATCGCAAATTAGACATGAAACGCTGTTCGTTTTATTGCAGTGGCAGGAAAGGTCTTGCCTAATAACACGCTGCAGAAATTATGTTTATTATCCAGGTAGATCACGCAAATGACGCCGCTATCTGAAGCAGAAACGGCAAATAAAGCGCGGTTAAAAAGTGCCCATTTACTGTCTATAGAGAAAGCCATCTGGCGGAATGGGGCTGCTTGATTACCTTCCCCGGCTAATTCGCTCTCGGAGAGCATGCAAATGATTCACTTTGACCAAGTGGAGGTGCGGAACGAAAACGTGAAGCTAAATTAAAAAAAATTAAACCTAAAATTTGCCACAATAATGGCTCCTTCACAACTGTGTTCCACGCTGCCAATCAGCTGGAGAATAGAACTTCGAGAAAAGCTTGTGCGTGTGTGTTTTTCCATTAATACGCACATATTTTCATACGAATTATTTCGCAAAGTACAACCCTAAAGTCAAGCGAACGCTTAAACAAAGCTTTTTTTCTCCGCAAAAACAAATCCCGAACTCTCTGTGATGGGTACCGCGGGCCTCTCTCCTTCACTCAAAGGGAAATCTAATTACTCTATAATGGCAGGTTTGGGGAGGGGGGCAAGCGCGTGCATCGTTGACAGGTGATAGATCCGCAAACTCACTTCCACCGACTTGATGAATAGCTTTGTAGAAACGTGAAGCAGTCGTTCACGGTGGGCGTACGACAGCACCTTGTCTATTCATCATTACGCCTCCGTGCGCCGCGCAGAGGGCCTCGAACACACTCTGAGGTCGTGTCTGAACAGCTGGGAGTAGGTCATCCAGATGTGCCTTTGTCTGGGCAACATCTGCACTGAGCCCAGACCCCCAGCATGCGTGGAGCACCGTGTGTGTGATGCGGTGAGCTCAGAATGAATGCACACTGGAAAGTTGTCGACTGCACCATTACAAAGCCCATCTGGGTGCTTCAGAGATGCTGCTTAGATGAAAGCACTGGTTGCTTTTTAGCCACCCCTTCCTACGGTTTTATGTTATTACACATAATGTCTGTCAGCACACCGTCAAGAAACAGATAAATACATGAATATGTAAGTAAGAGGGCCTTTTATCAGCTGTTTAGTGAACAGAGAGTGGCAATTTGTCACGCTGTCAGACAAACAGTGATAGATGTTTTGGGTTTTTCTGGTTGTGTTACTCACGGCCGCAGCGCTCCACACACAAACAGGAGCAAGATTAAAATGGTCTTAAAATAAAAGTACATACAGTGTATATAATCTTGGAAACAAAGCCTTTTGACAGCAAAATTCAAAATGCAAATTGTGTTTTTTTTCTTCACTTATCAAACGGAGATTTCTTCTACAAAATATTGTACAGTGACAGTGACACTGTACTAAAAACGGCCTCAAGAAGCATCCTCACTTGCTAACATGTTTTTTCGCTTATCAAAAGAAATAAGTGCTAATGTTATACTGTATATAGGTACAGATAAAAGGGATACTGAGAGGTATCACATCATCAACTTTCTTTTACAAGAAAAATACACCAGCACGATCTAACCAAACATAAATAAACAAAAAGACAGCTTTATGATCGATTCCAATATAAATGTTTGTGTTTATATAATATATCTGTGTGTGTTTTTATATTTACATAAATAAATAAATCTGCCTGCAGCAATACATATACAGTATTTATATATATACAGTATATAAGGGCTGTCAAACGATTAATCGCGATTGATCGCATCCAGAAAAAAAAGTTTGTGTTTACATAATATGTGTCCGTGTATTGTGCATATTAATTTTGTATCTTTAAATACAAAAACAAACACATAAATGTATATATATATTTTTTTTTTGTGTGAATTATTGATCATTTAAATTACATGTTTATTAAATGTTATATTTTATATGTTTCTTAAACATACAGTGAGGAAAATAATTATCGGATCCCCTACTGATTTTTTTAGCTTGCTTGCGTACAAAGAAAAGAAGGGTCAAATTTTAATGGTAGGTTTATTTTAACTGATAGAGACAAAATATTTAAAAAAACCTCTTCCCCTTTACTAGATCACTGAAGATGGGTCGTGGATGTACCTTTAACATGACAAAGACTCAAAACATATTGCCATGACGACCAAAGAGTGGCTTAAGGAGAAGCATACTAAATGTACTAGTCAGTCTCTAGACCCGTGTCCTGTGGAAAATCTGTGAAGAAAGATAAAACTTCTATTTGCTGAGCGACTGCCAAGAAACGAGAAAGATTCACAGAGGAGTGAACGAAAATGTCTCCTGACACATGCGCAAACCTGGTGACCAACTATCAGAAATGTTTTACCCCAGTGCTTGCCATCAAGGGTTTCTCCACCAAGCACAAAGTTATGTTTTGCTCGGGGATCAAATACTCATTTCACTGACTGAAATGCAAATCAATTTATAATCTTTATATAATTTGATAGCACTAAAAAACAAACTAAAAAAACTATATAAAGAAACAAAAATGACTCTTGAAATAGAATGGGTTCTCTTTCTTCTTCAGCCTCGAGAGCAATACGTCAAAGTCAAGCTCAATCTTACTCATAATTTCAAACAAACTTTATTGAGATTTGAATCAAATTATTCCAGGAGGTTCTTGAGATGAGCTCTATGTTTCACTGAGACACTGACACGGAAATCTGTTCGCCTGGCAGAAATGTGTAGAGAACACGAAAATGTGTTTGCATTGCAGTTTAACATTGTGCACAGTTGGTCTGCTACTGAACATTGTGGGAAAAAATCTTCCTCATTCACCGTGTGGATCAGACTCAGAACGCCTTGCACCTGACCTGTCAGCAGTCTATTACCACAATTAGCCTGCTGATGTTAGCGAAATACTGCCATTTACAAAATCTTTTCATTGGGGGAACGACGGAAAAGCTGACATTTCGCAATGTGACTTTCAAAGTCTTTTTATAAAAAAGCTCAAGGACCACGGCCTGCCTGGGAAACAGCGTTACACACAATCACCCACTCCAGGCAGAAATGTCAGTAGCCCAGAGAATGGGAGAAGGGAATCCGAACACTCGAACAAAAATTGCCGTCGACTATAAAAAGCACTGACCCTGCAATTCCATACTCAGACACATTATGTTTTATCTCCCAACCTCTCAATCTCTAGCATCTCTCTCCACTTGATTCCAACATGCAGCACTCTTCCCCCTCCAACGGATCCTCTATGAAGGTGTCAATAAACTATTCAAATGCGCCTCCGAGATTTAAAATATTCACAATTACCAACCTAATTTCCACCTGTGTCATCTTTAAAGAATTACTATCCCCTTTTTTGCCCCCAGAGAGCATCATTCTCAATTCAAAGATGGTTTTTTCTAGTCATATATAAGAGAAATTATCATTACAACACGTCGCTCCTAGCAAGAACCGCATCTCATAAGTCGTCTATAGATGTTTCATCACTAAGCTTCGGAAATTACGCACACGTTGAGTAAAAAAAATCCTGATTGTTTGAGCCAGAGCATTCGTTTCCTAACAGATCGGAGTCGCGCTAGCACCCTCACGCATAGGTGAGCAGACGGGCGGCCGCAGGATGCTGAAAACACACATCTGTCTTCATCAAGGCCATGACAGACAAGTATGAAGTGCGTTTCATATTTGCAGCATGCGCGGCTGGCACCGTAGAGACGGCCTGGCCTAGATTGCACCTGCGGCCTGCCGAGACCGCAACGAATGAGGCAGACACAGCTGCAGTCCAGTGGCTGTCCGTCAGGATACGACAGCTAATGGAGAGTGACACAGGTTTTCTGTGCCATCCGCTTCTCTAACTCACACGCAAACCACACACACACGTGTATTTCAACCTCATCGTAGAAGAAGAGAGAACAGGGAGGACAGATGAAGGGGCGGCAATGCCTAAAAGAAGAGACAAGCCCAGGGAATCCGGCTCCCCCTTGTCCGAGGGCGAGCAGAGGTGTTGAGGTTGTTAGGTTTATAGTTTCAGGGCGTGCTTTTGCGTGATGTTCAGTGTCAGGTACCTTCTGCACCTAGTGCGAGTCATCTCTCTCTCATTTGCCAAAAAGCTCAAAGAAATTGTTAACGCCTTTATGACATTTTCCTCGGTTCATTTTGAGACATGCTGCAAGAGATCTCTATAATTTAAACACAGCTTGACGCTTCCTCTAACAATCGTATTTTTAAGCTCAATGGGTATAAAGAAAGAGGTGAATGAGGAAAAGTACACTAAAATAAATAAAAAAAACACACTTAATGGAAAAATACAAATGCAGAATTTTTCCCACAGAATCCGAATACAAGATACAGTAATATTTCTCTAAGGTTAATATTAACCTTCCCTATGATACTGTATGACAATGACGCACTTTTTCATCATAACAAACTAACAGCTACGACCACCTTAGATCTACAGTTTCTACCCACATCATTTTTTAAATAAACTACCGCAGTCAACGGATACATATGGGTCCAGGGGGAGGAAGAACAAAGTAATGGTAAAAACAGAGACAGAATTACATAAATAAAAGCAGAACAAGAAAACATAGGCTACTCGTGGTGGGAGGAATAAAAAGTAAAGCACAGTGGGATATACTACATGATAAAATATATGAAAAAATTACATCAAAAATCGAAACTCAAGATATTAAGATTGAGCGATCATAGGATATGGCCGAGAGAGGAAGAACAAGCTAAGGGTGAGAAACAGCAGATCCTTGAGATGATTGTCAAAAGGCCAGCGTGGCACAGAAAGGCCGCACCTACGATGGCGTCGTCTGTGGCAACCATCGAAGACCATTCACATTACACACACCGTTTATCCTAGCTAAAGTGTGTGTGTCAATTACTTTATGACCTTATCGGCAATAAATAACCATAAAAAGGAGCCGCTCTGGATGAGTCAGATCTGCGAAGCGTCAGACTTTGCATAACCGCATTATAATACCAGATCAAAAGCAGGTGGAGAAAGAGTTTCAGCCTCAGGTGATTGACGGAGATTATAAACTGAGGCGAAGACGATCCGCGAGGCCGCCCCGCGACGTCACGACGTCGCTCGAGTAACACGAGGTACTCCGGGCCCCGGAGCACGACAGCTCATCTGTCACACCGGAGCTTCTGACTTTCATCGTACCCTTGCCGGCAGGTTTGCGCAGGAGTTAACTGACTGACAGTCGGCACGCAAACACATCTCATCCTCCGCCTAGCAGCAAATGTATGCGCAGCAGGGGTGTATAAATTGTGCTCTGCGATGGAGATCAGTTGGGTAATAGATGATGAGGTTCTGGGAAAAGGTCATAGTTAAATGTCAGTGCTCTGTCTCGATGGCTTTCTCACTTCTGTCACAACGCAGCCATGAAGTGACTCCATCAGTCACAAAAGAGCGCAATTGCGCCATCAGCTTAAAACACCAGCCGTGGGGGGCAAGAAGGTGATAAAATAACTACGGCGGGCTGCTTAATTCCGTACTAATAAACCTGGTCCAACGGTCCAAATGATGTTCCTTCCTAGGACATAATCTACCCAACTATATAATCTGAAAATTGTGTCTATTGGATTTATCTTTTCAAATTTATAATGCCGCAATCTGACCAAAAGCTACGTCAACACAGCCTGAGATTTCTCGCGTAGCTCTTGTTTTAAGCTCGGCATCAAACAGGCTTGCCATAATTCACACACATTAAACAGGAATGAGATGCAGAGAGCTGGTTTTTTTTCAGGCTAAGTTGGTTGCTTTAGCTGAGTGCTAATCAGAATCAAACATGTCTGATTGGGTGGAGAGGCATGACTGATTGGCTCACGCTCTGTCGACTGCGTTCCTTCAAACCGTGCGCCGAGCCACTTTTACGCCTGTCTGCCAATTACACTGGGGTGGATAGCTGTCTGCTGGAGTGCAGTGTCAATGGAGAGAACTGTGTGTCTGTGAGAGAATCAAAATATGCAAAAAATGCATGCATGTGTGTGTACAAATGTCCTCAGAATGATAATAAAAGTCTAAACCACTTCTAATTCACATTGATTAATAAAGATACTGAATGATGCTTTTTTTATTGTAAAATTAAAATATAGTTTCTGCAACCAAATATCCCCACAAAGTCATACCAGCACTAGTGAGGACATTTTTTGGTCCTCGTGGCAAAAAAAGGTTCAATCAAACTAAATGATGTTTATTTGAGGATGTACAAATGGAAAAGTTTTCTGTGATGGTTAGGTTCAGTGGATAGAATACACTGTTTGTCCAATATAAAAAAAACGACTAAAGGTCGTATAAAACACAGAAACCCAACATGTGTTTGGGTGTGTGTGCCATATGTGTGGCATGTTTATCAATGGGGTTGCAAATTTACGTTTGACTAACATTGACTATAAATGGCAGTAAATAAATAAATGGCTAAATAAAGTTATAAATAACCTAATAAAATTGGAGTTGGCTTAAGACATCTTCAGTTGAAAGAAATTTATGATAAACTGAGATAATATAGCATACATTTTATGTCTATAATAATATAAAATATAAAGCTACATAATATAACTTCAGCTGGAAAAATTATTGATAAATAGAGTTAATATATATACAGTATAAAGGTAATGTGTAAAACTACATTTACAGAATCGGTTTAAACTCCTCTGTTCTAATGAACACATAGACTGATATTTGGAAGAATGCTTTAAAACCAAACAGTTCTTGGCCACCATTGAGTACGAAACATGCTCCATAACTGTTTACTTGCATACATTCTTCAAAATATCTTCTTTGTGTTCAACAGAACAAAGACATTTCCAAAGATTTTTTCCCACTATGGTGGCCAATAACTGTTTTGTTACAATCATCCGTCCAAATATCTTTATCTGTGTTCATACATTTATTCAGATTTGGAACAACTTGAGGGTGAGTAGTTGAAGTCAGAATACAAATTTTGGGTGAACTGTTCCTTTACTGCCCATAATATGCTTAGCTACTGAATTAAACCTAGCCTCTATTTAACATTCTATGCATTTGTCAGATTCTTGACAATAATTTATATTGCAATCAAGATATACACTTTATCTGTTCTTGGGAATGAATCCCGAATCTTTGCGCTGCTAACATACTGCTCTACCAACCGAGCTACAGGAACACCTTTTCATCCTTTGATTGAAAGCAACCGAACACATACTCGACTATATATGTTTCTGTATCTATACATTACCATCTGTTTATTGCCGTGTAAATGTGTGTGCTTGTAAACAGATCGCATCATGCTCCGGACCCACTTTTTGATGGCCAATTAGGCAAGACCATCATTTCCCATCGTGCTAAAGGCCAGACGTCAGTGAGAAGGCCGAGGGCTGTTCCTCCCTGCTGCTTATTTATTTAAGTATCCTTGTGTCTTACAGACAAAGTCAGATTGATAGATTAAGCTATCCAGCCTCCAGATCGATAGCCGCGGCGGAACGAGCGAACAACTGGGAACTGTTTAATGTGCAGAGTCTGTGTTTTCTAGTCAAAGGCGAACAAAGTTTGTCCGAATGACAAGGGAAGGCATTAAGGACCCGGAGCGCCGACGATTAAATGTGAGAAGTCGACAAACCATGAGAAATGAAAAGGCTCAACCGTATAAGTGCGTGTGGAACGGTGTTGTGTGGGGTGAGGAGGGGGGTTAGCGAAACAAACACTGCATCTACAGTGAAGTACGAACGGTTGAGCAGAAGCTGCACCCTGCGCCATGATCTGTTACCGACTATAATTCTGACATTAACTAAATTAAGGAAAAAAGGGAATCTGGTCTCGGACCATCAGCGAGGGGGCAACTTCTGCCAGCACCATAAATCACATCTACAACGGGAAAGGAGGGGAGCAGGCCTCGAGTCCTACCCTTTCCCTTTAACTAAAGAATGTGTATTTCTGTTTGTGTGTGAGAGAGGACAGAGGCGGCTAGAGTTAAGAGCAGCGTGGAGAGAGCAGCAGCACACAGATCTACGGCCAGCGCGTTTACCTGGCCCTGTGCTCTGAGGGTATGCTGCGTAGCCGCCTCTTCCACGGGCCCCCCTACCTGAGCCACGCGCCGCTGCCACAGCTGCCGCCGCCGCTACCGGACCGTACGCTGTTGCTGGGAAACCTGTGCGGGAGGGATGGGGTGGAAGAGGAGAACAGAGGTGAGGGAGACAAATCAACAGGGGAAAGGAGAGATGTGATGTGTTACGGAAAGAGGGGAGTGGAAAAAGTGGAATGAGAGGGTAAAAAAGGAGAGGGAAAAATGAGAGGAGAGGATAAATTAGAAAAAAAGCAGGATCAAGCTACCTCTTAAACATTTTCTGACACATAAAGTGTGACTTGCTGCAGGTTTCGGTAATGCGGCACATGCTGTGGCATCTGTGGAGCGCAGAGGAGGCTGCGGTAGCCCTAATGCACTCTGGGTATTTCTGCATGGGTGACCACGCTGCTCCTTAGCTTATCTGTTCCGAGCACACAGCGGGAGGGCCCGACAGAGGATCAACCTTTCGGATATTCTGCTAAGCTTATGTGGCCAAGTTACTATGATAAACTAATTAGATTTCTGTTATCGTGTGAAATATAAAGGAAGTAGACGCTTCAATAAGGCATTAAGAGTGGAAATAAAGGACTGCAGTTATTCAACAGACTCGCATTAACCTGAGAAGAAATAAGAGGACTTCTGCCCCCCTGCAGACTGAAGACATAAAAATCACTGCAGTTGCTGGCATTAAATCAAAGAGGGACTGTAAACTAAATACGTCTACTCGTGTCCGGATGATAAAAAATGACTTCAGTGGCATATGAAAAGTCTAAACCGTATTTTTATGATGCTTGGCTATACACTATGATGCTTTAAACAAATGTAGTTACATTTTAAACATTTATTTTTATCTTGCTTTAAAAATGTAATAATTTACCATATTTATATATATTTCTGAACAGAATTTAACTAACTCTAGTAATGAATACAAAAGTTAACCCGTCCTCAATAAATAAATAAAATAAATAACACATATTAGAATAAAACTATGATTCATTTTCATAATGATATTAAAACACATTTACAGAAATTAGCCTATCTTAACTACTTAGCAGTTAATACACCTTACAAGTCAATGCTCACTAAAGTATTTAATGAGGTCAGGTTAAAAATATTTTAAAAACGCTAAAAAAATCAGTCCTCTTGAGTCTCCAACTTACAATTTTGTTGCATCTATTTTTTGCATCACATTTCTTTAGTTGGCTAAGGTAAAGCTTTTCCAAATTAACAAATGGCTGTTGAAAAGATCATTGCCATAAGTGATACATTTCTAAAACCTCAAATGTTAGGAGTCTGTGGTTCTTTCCTGATATCTGCTGCCCTCTCTACTCCCCACCGTTTTCTCTCTCTCTTTACTGTCCTCTCAAAAATGGGCTGATGACAAATCGTTTTATGCCTTTTGTCTTGCGATTTCCTTTGGAAAAAGTGTCTGCCAAACGAATAAATGTAAATGAAAAAAATACAAATAAAAACCTCAATTTTATGTTACCATTCATTTGAAATGTTTGAGTTGTTTTTTAAGTGAAAATGTGTCCAGATAGAGAGAACCTTGTTTCAAAAACAGTTATTTATCCTCAACACAGGTTACATCATTTGAAAGCTGTAAAAGATCAAATACAATTCAAATAAAATATATTTTTACAAAGCACTTGCACTAACTGCTATATAACTCAAAATAATTGTGTTTAAATTCTCTTCAGTATCCCAAGTCAGACGCCTAACAAATCACAAATTCGCGGATATAACACGATCTGAACAGCAACACGAGACCAGAGGCAAGAAGGAAACCGCAGCTCGACTCCCATGAAGACAGAGATGTCCACAAAGAGCCAGTAAGATTATCCAGCGGAACACTATAGGGTTAAAACCAACCATGACCGGCATCGCCAACATAAAAGTGATATAGAATTCAGCCCCACGCTCCCTACTCTTTGTAGTACACTTAAGTCACTTATCTCCGTGCCGGCACTCATGTTTGGGTGGGATTGAAGAAGTGAGACAGAGAGTCGTAAAGCCGAGCGAGCGAATCGTCCTCCACCGCCAACCGTGGCGGTTTATGCCTTGAAACCCAATCAATCAGGAGAATAATTTGGTCTCCAGGCATTGTGGACTGATGCTACAGACACGCCGGGGCCAGGGTGTTGCATGATGGCCATGATTTGTGAGCAGTCTTGGATTAAAGGGTCTCCATCCTCTCCCTGGTTTAGGGACTCTTTATGGCGGTATTACGAGATTCGGCACCAGGGATTAATTGATTGCGTTCAAGTGCCCTTTAATTCACTTACACGGGGAAAGAAACAGGTATCGGGAAGCAACAAGCGATGCGATGTGTGCGAGTAAACACATTTGAGGTGCATACCCAAAACTCACTAAGCATAAACATTCACCAAAAAAAATTAATTCTTAGATGTACAGTTTTCCCCCAAATCAAATTTCTGCCATCATTTAATCACCTAAATGTTGTACAAAACATGATAATGATTTTTCTTCTGCGGAAAACAAAAGATGATATTTTGAGAAATGTCTCAGTGCTTTTGTGTCCATACAATGGAAATCAATGGGGGTCAGTGTTGTTTGGTTAATGATGTTAATATCTTCCTTCGTGTATGAAAGAAAGTCCTACATGTTCGACAGAGCTAGAAGCTACCTATCGTGCATGCTAAAACATGTGTCCTAGGTATCCGTGTGCGTCTGAAAAAGAAGGCAAGGATGCGAGCGTGTCCGTGTCGTCGTGCCCGCGCATGCGTGTCAAAGAGACAGAGAACCACTCGGCTCGCTCAAATCTGCAGTGTTCAAACATCATAATTAAATATTATCATTTTAGTGAACAATGAAGGACATCCACTCAAACGCTTCATCAAAGTCATTATTATAATATAAATATAATTATAGAGCAGCTCTCTAATTAAAACACACATCTTTGGCTGCAGCGGTCCGTTCATGATTGAAAGCCAATAGACAATAACTGGGTGACGCTGGCAGATGGTTGGGTTCACGTAGAAGGATGGATGATAATTAGCCCTGTCTCTTATTGGTTCCCTCCTATTCTTCAGCACAGACACCCTCCAAACCCTCATATTAGTGGCCTTAATAACCTTTCATGTGCTGCTAATGCCTAATCAAAAAGAAGTATTTAGGACAAGATTAGATGTGGAGTTGAACAATAGCACTGACTGCTTAACATCCAGATAAATGAATGTACGATCTATACAGCAGCTAGTGTTGAATATTTCAGACAACACGGGTGTATTGCACGTGTGAGATTTAGCATCGTCAATCGCTGATTCTTTATTCAAACTACTGAGCTTGAATGTACATGAATGAGACACAAGGACAATCACAGCATTAAAATAAATGCACAGTTCAAACAACAGATGTATAATAAATAACTACATCTTAATTTTCAAGAAAAAAACATTTCAATCAGTATTACACATTGCGTTTCTATTTAATTTTACTGAAAGTTTCTTTGTAAAACTATTGTCTCTACTGATCACAACGTCATGGCCCTATTCAATTTTTTCTACGTTGAAGGTGACACAATATCTTTACAAGGGTACAGTTCTTGCACGTAAAAGCATATTGAAGCAGTTTTACTTAACTTAAAGCATATATGTATAATTGCAATATAACAGTAGTTTTAATGTATTAATAATGCATTGTAATGCGCTTTAAAATGCATTGCAATGTCTTATGAATTATTGTAACTTTACATTGTAAAACGTTGCAATTCATTATTACACTTTGCATTTTTAATTTGGATATAATTCTTTACAAAAACATTTAATGTATTACAACACGCATTATAAACATGCATCATACCCAGTGTTGTGTACGTTACTCTGAAAAAGTAATCAATTAGAAGTAACAAATTAAATATTGTAATTAGATTACTTTACAAATTCTCTCCAAAAAGTATTAAAATACTTATTACTAATTACTTTCTATATCCTACATCAACCTTGATTTGAATTGATTCAAGGATAGACATAAAACCGATTATGTAATTTATTCAAATAAATAATAAATAGCCATATCAATTATTATTATTAACTGACCAAAGTATACAAATGTAAGAAGAATACATTAAAGAACATTTTAAAGTTAGACTTATAATTTTGATGTCTTTTCCATTATTGAATATATTACACAGTATTTTGTTCAATAACATCATAAGTATAACTGTAATTAAATTACTGAAAAATTAAGAGTAATCCCTTACTTTACTATTTCAAGGGAAAAGTAATTCAATTACAGAAACTAATTACTTAGTAACTATCTACTCCTAACACTGATCATACCCTTTAATAACCCTTTATAATGCATTACACATACATGCTTTAAGTAAAGTGTTACCAAAAATGTATTCAGGAACTCCAATAAAACTGTAACTGTAAGACATTCCAAAAAAAAGGAGATATCCATTTAGCATGTGTTACATGAATAATGTCTATAAAAACAAACATACACCAAACTGACAGAATTTCAACTTGGCAATTGTTTTTATTTTCCTGTGAGGCTGCATTTCACCCTAGGTAAATATTAGTTTTAGTCCCACTTATCAGGCTCTTCTGAACATCGCTGACTCCCGACACGAGCAGAGCATCTCTAAGACAATGGTAAACACGTGTCCTGCTGTGTCTTGTCAATACTGCCGTTAATTGTGGCGCCGGTGAACTGCACTTTTTCTAAGTGGATCCCCCTCCACCCCACAATCGTTTGTTTGACTTCAGTATTTTATGCAGTGTGTAATAGAATAATAAAAGTTCTGCAGAGAAATTATCCATTCAGGAACAGTAGAAACATCATGGGCTGTTAATTCATAGAGCAGGCCAGTGTTGTACAAGTTCAATCCCCTTGTACTCCATGAGGTTACTGTTTGTAATCCCTTTACAATAACATATTATGTTATTGCATTTTATTGTAACCAAGCGAAACATTTATGTTGCTTTCTTTCTTTATATTACATGTAAAAGTTTTTCTTTACCATGTTACTCAATCGCTTAATCGTCCTCTGCTCTTACCGATAACAGTATTATAAGCCAGTAGTAGTCAACACTAATACTAAACTAATAATACTTAACTATAGGTCATTTAAAAAAAAACTAAAAACTAAAACATTTTGTATATGGTCTAGACAAAATGTGTCATAATAATGCACTTTTATACCCTTTAAAATGTATTGAAAGTACTATTTATTTTAGCTAAGAGAATATCTTTACATCGGAGGTGGAAAGGATTATAAAGGGGGATCGAATCGTACATGACACTGGCTCTTCGTTTCGAAAGGGGAGGGATGTGGAGCTTTAACATGGGCGAAAGGGGAAAAAGGGTGGTGGGGGCAGTGTTATCCCCCAGGAACAGCTTGGCAGAATCAAATCAATTTCATGGCCTCTCTGTTGCTGGGGACATAACGCCAATATTTAGCTTTCCACTTTTACCCATTTTTCCAGCCTGTTTGCTCTGACAGTGGCCGTGCTCGGCTGGGTCGGACTTGCCTGGAGGAGGGACAAGGACACATCTGTTCCACCCCGGAGCTCTGGAGAAGATGCACTCTTCACTCAGCCTCTCTCTCCCAAGCTATTTCCTCCCGCTGTTTCCTTCAAGCCCACACTTTTTCTTTCTCCCTGCCTTGTGCCACGTTCCATAAAACAGGTGCCTTTTCCATTTCAAATGGTTGGGATATAATTATGTCTTCGGAAAGGTAACGGAGTTGCTGCTAACCGAACTGACAGTTTTACAGTTTAATTTGCCATGGTTAAGTGAGGTCCTCAAGGTTGTGAGGAAACAAAGTGCTTCTTGGAAAGGAAATTGTATTTCTACAAATACTGCATTTTCAGTTACTGTAGAATCATGGTAACAGGGGTGACGTTTTTAGATCATCCCTGTTTGCAAACTAAACTTCAGATAAAAGTATAATAAAGATGAATTCTCTTCTTAAAAAGATGATTATTTTATAATAATAAATCTCTTTTATTTATGGAATGTGGAGGTTTAGAAGTTTAACTAAAAAAGAAAAAGTTGGCACTGGCTCGCTTTGCAGAACTACCCTCTCAAATCATCTACGGCTGCAAATGTTATGAGCACTAATGCCTATTTGTTTTTTGCCAGCAATCCGCTGGAGAAACTCCAGTTTGGACTGCACACCGTTTGTTTTCTTATGCAGAACCTGTGAGTCATAAAGACATTAAATAATTAGATACGGTCGCTCATGATTTTAAGTCATAATGGCCATTAAATGAGATTAGTGAGGCTGCTTACATTAAACCAGAAATGGCAATACATGTGATGAATTTTCTATTGAATGTATCAGAACATCATTTAAACTGCTGATGAAAATGGATCAAAGAACAGGAATCGTGCCCCTGCTTTTCAACCACACTCAAAAAGCACTATTAGTTGATGTAGCCATTATAAAAGACATTCAGATGGAATGAATTAGAAATGCGAGCGCTAAAACGAGCATCATAGAAAAGAACGTGGATAAAAGAAATGTGCGAGAACACAATCTCGCCGACCATCTTTTCATCTGGCAAACGGGAGGTGAGTCATGCTACTTTAGCAGAAGCCCTTGACTTGCATTACTTTCAAAAGGCCCTTTCTGCCGAGCTATCAAAGACTGCTTGAAGCCTGGGCAATGAGGCTTCCAAATGCACAAGCCGGAGTGGCGTTTGCCAGTGGAGAACTCCTCCTCCGGCTCACATTCTCGGCTAATGAGGGTGATGATGGTGAAGGGAACATGGGACGTTTCACTGTTTTGCTCGTCACGGCTCTGGAGCTTCTGGTTATGGGAATTACAGGTGTGAAAAGCGAGGGTCAACGGTGGCTGTAGGGGTTCGACCGCTTGATGCGTGTGAATTCAGCTGCCTGGTGTGGGGTAACGTCTACCACATCCATTCAGGATTATAGAACACACATCGGGTTGCCAGCACTAAAAAATACTAAGAATATCTTAGCAACGACATTGCAATGATTCAGAAATAATTTTAAACACACTAGAAATTATCCAGCAACAATGTACAGAAAACATTATCACACAGCAAATACCTCGGAAAACAATCTCCCTCTAAAAAAAATTGCGGTACATAACTTTTAGCAAAGTTGAGCAACAACTGTCCAGCAAGCTTTTAACAATGACTGATGTTTTGTACGATTTTACAGAAAATGCCAGTTTGGCACCATTCAACCCACGTAAAGATAAAATCGTAACATGCAATTTCTTGTCAAATAGAAAAGCAAAAGATTGCAGCTTTAATTAAAGACACGTCTCCCAAACACCAAGCCCATTAAATAAAAAACCTCCCAATGAAAATTCTGATAATGTCACACGTGGCTTCATAAATATTTCCCCTTAACAAACAAGGCATATCACTGATTACCTTTGTATATGTACTCAAAATTGTAGAAATCTATGCCGGTCCGTTTATGATCAAAGGTTAAATACCCAAGCAATGTTTTTATTGATCTCAAAAGCACATTAAGGGGAAAACACTAGAATGTATGAACGGCCACAGGGAGCATCGCACACAAGGTGTGAAGCTGTGTCTGACTAATAGTGCATCTTATGGAGCAATTTCTGAAGGCAGAAGGCATGACCAGATTTCTTCAGTGCATCCATCATCTCAGGCTTGTATAAAATGGACCAAGAGGCCTTTTTTGTAGCATCACAAAACAGCCACACGGCTGGGTGTAAACATTAATAACCATGTAAAATCATATTGAATTTAGCAAAGGATATGTAACAGAATTAATATAAAGAAAACTTGGATTTGGGAGTTGTTTGGGAAGGCAAATGTAACAGCTCACTGGGAACTGAAGAACACTGGTAACCATTGACTTTCATTGTATGGACACAAAACCAATTTCTCAAAATATCTTCTTCAGTGTTCCACAGATTCAGGTTTTCAACTCCATGACTGTGAATAAATGATGACAGAATTTAATGTTTTAGGGTAAACTATCCCTTTATAAAAACTGATTTCTTCCTCTTGGTTTAAAGAGTAAATATTTTGTGATTTTTAAGGTCCTACTTTGGTTTATGGAGTGTCTAACAATAGGTTTACGTACATACACGGTGTAAAAATACTTTCATTTTCCAACAATAGGCAGTTATTGTTATCTTACTTCTTGACTGACTCTCAAATGATTCGTTTTGCGATTCATCCGTCTAATCCCCTCCTTTCTGTCAGCCTACTTTGATCTGATTGGTCAGATGGTCCTCTCTGCTGTGATTGGTCTACCGTGTGCAGTTTTGCAAATGGAAATAGGCGGTGTGATTCAGAGTCGACGCGTTTTTTCTCAAGCCAATAACTTTGTTATTCGTTCACGCTTTCAGCTTTACAACTTGGCAGACTCGCACACAGCAACATTACACACTGCATGAAATGTAATCTTTAAGAACATTCTTTAAGAATACAATTAGAAGTAGAAGCTTGAATCGCTGCTCACGTCCATTGAGGACGCCCATCAGTAAATCCACAATGCTCTGTGCTAGGCAAATAGGATTTTAATTCAGAACCAAAGTTCAACTCCAGCCAGCGAGAAAGATCAAGAGATTTTATGGGGAATGGCACATGGGGTCAACAGTTTCCGAAAGGTGACCGTTGTCATGCCGCTGAAGAGCAGGCCATCAGGGAGCAGAAAGATCTGCGTCTGACCAGTCTGTTAATGTCAGAACCCGACTAGACATCAGCGAGACCTTATACAGCTAGAACAAACTGACCTGCCTCCCCCGCGGCTTCTTGGCCCCCTGGATTCCGGTCCAATCACTGCCATCAGCAGGGGCACATATAATGAGACCGTGGCCCAGGGACAGATCTCTTGTACTGGCAGCCTGCCGCCCTATTCTGCAGTCATTCGCCTCCATGATGAAGGCAATTACCAGGCAGACAAATACTATGTCCCTGTAGGGGAGGGGGCACAAAGACTAACCCATGAGCAGACAAAGTTAACGTCTTATCAAATTAGATTTTTCATGGAACGTCTGAAGCCATTTAGCTTTTCACTGATGAAGGAGAGAACCTGTAGTGAGAAAAACAGGTAGAGATATCTGATAATCTGATTGTAAATTACATGAAACCTCAAGACCATATACAAGTATTAAAACTAAACATTCAAATATATATATATTTAAAATAGGTTACAAAAAATAGGTAAACAGCTAATATTTGCATTTGGGGTGAAAGTCTTTTAATATGTCATAAATGGATTTTTGTTGTAAATATGCCTTACAAGATTGTTACACTGAATGACATGTTAGTGGGTGTCTCCTGTAAATCAGGGAAAATTGTATGATATTTATTTTTTGCTTATTGTATGTATCTTTGACCCATATATTAACATAAATATATTGCCAATTGTTTATATTGTCAATTGTTTACTGAGATTTTTAAATGTTAATCTTAATATTTTTAGAAATAAAATGAGATTTTTTCATGACTTTAAATATAAATCGATTAAAAATAAATTGATATATATATTGCTTGTATATAAAGATCTCTGCATCATAGGTTTGTTGTTTTTTATACTACAATGCCACAATGACATCACCACTTCTCCAGATTTCATTTGAACATTACAAGTCAAAAATCCACAAAAAAGCTTTTATCTACAATACAGTTTGACTGCATTTGTCCATCGTCAGATCTGAATCAATTACAAGCTTTTGTAAGGAAGACTAAAATAAAGCCGGCATTAAGAATTATAATACAGTGCTCCCAATTCAACAACTGTAAGTAAAATAAAGTAAGAAAACATAATGGAAGGAGCAGCACAACTTAATAAGAAGTTGTTCCATTCACAGCAGTCTCTGAATTGTGGATGTGATACAAGCTGATAATTAAACCCATACTGGTTAAAACGCCTCTGCAGTGCACGCTGGGATATATGACAGCGATTCAGCCTGACTGTGGGGAACTGTAGATGAGTCATCAGCGAGATTACAGCAAGCAAGGGCGCATGAGACAGCCTGTCTAATCTCTCGCTATGATACGACCTCCAAACTGACCCGGCCCACCTTTGCGAAATCACGCAACCCACGTAAATCAGGAAATACCCTGAAATGAAGCAGCGCATCCGTTTAAAGTTAACCGGTGTGTATGGCGAGTGTGTGTCCGGCTCAGCGGTGCCCGTTTTGAGTGTGGAAAGCGGTGAATGTGTTTGCCTCGCGCCTACAGAGTTAATAAGCACCCTTTTCAATTAGAGCTAATTTGGGTGAAGAGCCGATCGAGGTAGCACAGCTGCAGGAAACGGCACTGGCGCCTATTCATCTGCTCGCTCTCTTTTTCCCTTTCTTTCTCAACGGGTCAAAAAAAGAAATCGCGCCGCTTTTCCAAAGTCTGTCGGAGCTGCCAAGCCCGACAAGGGCAGGGCTCATATCACACTTTCCCTCAGCGAAAGCTACTCTCTCCCTCTTTCTGCCATCTCACAATTTCCTCCGCTCCTTTTTTCTCCCTCACCACCCACATAAAGAGCATCTCTGGTCAGCTAGAGCAGCGTCTTTATTTGTTTGTTTGCGCTCCAATATCCTGCGAGGCCGGTCGTGTTATCTGTACGGCGGGCAGACGCAGGGCCTCGTGTTACAGAACTGAGAGGGGGCCCGTCCCCGACAGCCTCCGTGTTTGCATAACTGATTGGGCCCTAATCAAAAGTGAAGCATCAATTCCAGCCCTCCTTGTTCTTCCTCGTGAGGAAAAGAGAGGGATAAATGGAGGAGTGAGAGCTTAAGGATGCTGTTCTAACATATCGTTCATTCCGACTGGGCCGAGAGGGGCGGTGACCTTGACGGCAGAACATCCTTCAGCTCTCATCAGCACCAGTCGCGTCAAATGCCAGATATCACGGCAGAACAAAGATGAGAAGAGATGATTCGCTGCTCGGGAAACTGAGAGCGCTAACAGCCTAATGTGAGACGAGATCAAACAGGGGATTGTGGGAAATGTGGGAAAACAAAACACAAAATGACAACAAAGAATCCTGGCTGAAGGTGATCACGATAAAATGACCTTATAACATTCCCTTTGTTATAAGACGTCTGCGTACCTAAACTGCTATGCTACTTTACCAACGCTAATTTAATGGGACAGTTCGCCAATTAATGAAAACTGTCATCATTTACTCACCCTCATGACGTTCCAAATCCAAATCCACATCATATCTTTCTTCCATAGACCAATGATGGTGATGAGTCAGAATGTAAACGCATCACATTCGGTTACATGATAAACGAGAACTAATAGCGTATGACTTCATTGATGTTAAATGCTACATTAAGCCATATCTTAATATCCAGCATGCAAACAAGAAGGGCATTGGAACAGAAAATGTGAGACTCACATTTTAGCCTTTTCTCACACAAAACAATTGTATATTAACCAAAGATGTGTAATATTTGGAATGTTAGTAATATCTGTAGCTTTTTTAATGCATTTGAGCTACAGAAACATAAATTTTTTCCTCACTTTCAAAAACGTTTATTTTTTGTTTCAAGACACACAAAATACAGGAAACAAGGATGAGTAAAAGAATGTAAAAATTTAAGTGAACTGCTTCTGTAATCTATAGATTCACAGCAAAATGAGAATATCTTCCCCCACAGCTTGGGGAAACCATGTTGGATGCAAAGGCTTGCGAGCGAGACACTAAACTTGCCTATGGGTTTTTGGATATGCCTCTTTTGGATTTACTGTCTCTGAAACAGCCTTCTCTGTCACATAAAAATGAGAGAAGAACAACGTGTGTTTGTGTGTCCTGGCAAACGGGGAGATAACGGAGAAGGTGGCCTGATCCTGTCAGCTTTTTCTTATCTTATCTAGCAGAGGACATGTTAGTATGAAAATGACAATAGCAGCAACACCAGCTCCTACAGCATCATTGGTTGTTTATATCTATATGTCTCTGGGGCAAAGAAAACACACTAAATCCATCTGTGATCGAAGTCGTTCCCGAAGGAGGACTATAAAGCTCCGTGTATACATTGTGTATTGATCATAAGCACATTTACATTACCATGTACTCCGGTGGCATTGACATGCAATTAATCATTTTGGTTTTCATTTAAAATCCAAACAAGGTAGCCTGCATACATGCACTCACTCGTACATGCTCCATCCCCGCGACCTGTAACAAATCCCGTCACCTGTGTGGATTACAAGAAGTGCCTTGAAAAAATGACTTTCTCTCTTTTCAACAGTCAATTTTTAACCTTCGCTGCAGCCGAGCTTATAGTAAATCCCAGGTGCTACAAGTAGTCTGGAGAAAAGCTTTTTTACCCTATATGTTCAACACCAAGGTCATTGACAACATCTGAAATGAAAGAGTAAAGGGGGCCCTTTCTGAGTGGCGTGAGGCAGATCATTTTACAAGAAAAGCCGGGGGATTATACGGAAAGAAAAAAGGCTGCCTTTTTGCGCTAGAACTGTAGTTTAACTAGAGCCGTTCGCAGCCTATTCTGCAGTGAGTCATATGCCAGCGAGACCTTCAGCTATGTGTCCAGGGTCAATATCGCTAAAAATATGCATTCGATACACTCAAACGCTTTTCAGCAACAACGCTTATTCGGTTGCTTATTTTTAGCGTCAGGTAGGAGTAAGCGTACAGCCCCTACACGTATTTCTGAGGTAACTGCTAGTCTGTCGATGGCGTAGCGTTGTGCTAAGACTACTTTCTGAAGAGAACGAGCCCATGATGTTTTAATCCTCCTAACCGGGTTTAGTCACAGCAGCTATTCCTCAAGCAGCTGCCAATTTCCTCATTATCCATCACCCCCCTTTATTTATTTATCGGCAGTAGAATATTCTGCCTGCGCTCAACGGTTAGTTTGGGGTGTCTGTGAGGATTGTTTGAGGTTTATTTGTGCGTCTGCTTCAAAGGAGAAGACAAAGTGTTCTCGATGCTACAACCAGCTTTACGCTTAACAGCCATGAGAATTTCATAGTTTACAGACGCGGATGAGGCACTCCGAGAGTAGCAAACATGAACTTATGCACCAAAATACACTTGCAGTGCTGCATGATATTGCCCTGATGGCACAGGTACGTCTGTAAGATGTCTGCTGAAGATCTAGAAAACATCTAATAAACGTCTTAGAAAGGGCAGACATACATACATTCTAAATTATAAACATTATACAGACATCTTCTGGATGTCCATATGACATCTGACAGGAGATATCCCAGAGATGTATTGCAGATGAGCAAACAACCCAGAAAAAGGTCTTGCAGATGTAAATGCAGACATCAAATTGACATCTCCCAGATGTTTAAGCGCTAAGAGGGTGAAAAATCCGATGTGCCATAACTTGGTACAATGCCTAATATATCAATGCGTCAGGCTTGTAAAATCAATGACAACTACATACTGTACAAATATGTTCAAAATCTGAAAAGTATATTATCGACATACATGTTACACATTCTTTCTCAAAGTTAGTCCACTTGCACTCATGCACATAACATACAGGACTCTGCCTTAATAGCACATTGCGATATACATATTTCTAATGTTTAAATCGTTTTTATATACATGGCAAACCCCTAAAACGGTAAGGCAGCATAAAAAGCTGGTCTTAGCAGGTCTCCCGGTCTGTTGCAGCTGGCTGGTCTGTTGGCTGGTTTTGGATGGATTTTGTACACTTCTCAATAGGTCAATATGGCAGACCAGGTGCCAAAGCAACAAAACCGGCTGAAAACCTGCTTGGCTAGGCTAGGCTACCAGCTGAATCAATCTAGTCTGGTTTTCTAAAACTGTCAGGGTTGCAATAACAAAAGTATTAGAAATACATGACGTTTCCTTTAAGTAGATTCAATTTGCATTGCCAAGCAGTGCCAGCTACAAGGCGTTGAATTGAGTGCACCCAGCAGAGCTAGATAAATCAGTGACCTGTACATTATAATAAGATATACTTGGCACGTTCTGATTCCGGTCTGGGCCAATCGGTTATCAAAGGCTAGTTCTGAGAACTGAGCCATGAAATAAAAGAGCGGCTTTGTTGCGTCACATTTTTCAGACGAAAAAGACTCGTCTTTTTCTGGAATGCCCCAAAGACCTGCCGAGTCAAGATTTGGGTGCGATTCGCTGAACTCTATTGCATATCTTACCGTAAGTATTTTATCTGTGAAGGGAGAAAATGAGATGCCTATGGGCTCTTTTGTAGCTCATATGCTTTTTAAGAGCATCTAATACAGCTGTGTTATCTGTAAAGCTACAATGATATGGATGTTGTGATACAGCAGGGGGCCAAACCAGGCAGAAAGTGTGTTTGTACTGTTGATGTATACTGTCTGAGTGCGCCAGTGTGTATTTAAGCATAAAGCACCACAAAGTTTTCCAGCATGGGGTGTACGGCAGGCAGAAAAGGGGGGTGCGTTGGTGTTTGTGAGTCTGCCGGCCAGCAGGGAGGCCATTACCAAACAGCAGCGGGAGACAAGAGCACCACACAGAGCTTAACAAGATGGAACTTACCAGGGAATTGGTAGCTGTAGCTCGGAGCGAAACCAGTGTATCCACGGCCATACGTTGCTACAATGTTTGGATAACCTGAGGGGAGAGAAGAAAATCCAGAGTTGTGATAAACCGCCCGGAGCTTCACTATCACACCAATAAATCAGTATGCCATTTAAAACACAGACACACAAGAAAAATAGGAGCTCTGACATCACACAAACCCAGGAGTGCTGCAAATCTTGGAGGGACATCCTATAAAACTGTGAGACTGGGCCCTGCCCACAGGTTGTGACATCATGCATAATAAGTCTTATTGGTGGCGTAAGCATACAGTTCTAATATACAAGGTTTAATAATATTGATGTATATAAACAGTGTTGTTTTTACACACTTTGTACACAACCCTATTTATTTTACACCTCTTCCGTGCAAATTTCTAAAAGCAATGGCAGGTCATCTACATCGGCCTTGTGACTGTAACAAAGCAGCTTGCATGTTATCATTATTGTCTATTGGTGTGGACCTTAATATAGTTATACATTATGTTTAAATTGTTCAAATTATGGAGTGAAAGGCCCATAATAGTCTTTACAACAAGTGTTGTGCAGGTGTAGCCAATTCAGGCAAATTGTGCCGTTTGTACACTAGAGGGTGCACACGTAGATTCTTTTATGTAAGAAATACATAAACTTAATATCAATGTAATTTTTGTCTTCCGTAAATATTTGATGAAGTAAAATTCATGTATTTCTAGTAGAACCAAGAAAGGTTTATTTAACAATAATAACCCCTACCAATGATCACAAACCACACAAATAAGCATCTACTCCTAACGCTCCATTGTAACAGATTAGCTCTCGACTCTCCGTGCGCAGTGATGAACGGCATAAACATCAAAAGACACGATCTCGCTTCATTCCCTAGGGCTCATCCCTCTTTCCCCTGGCTGAGGGAACGTACATGTCTGCCACTGTCATCTCTCTCCCTCCCTCTCTTTTTCTCACCTCTCCGCTGTCATTGATCGATAACCCTTCTTTTATAGCTTGCGCTAATCGATCATGAAGGACACGACAGCGCGAGACAATGGCAGGCTGATAGTTGTGGCAGGACATCACGGATTAAAGTCCCTCAGCACCGCATAGCCTTGGCCTCCCGCGCGCTAATACCGTCTGAGGCTCGCCGGCAACACGGCACAAATATGATTGAGCGATTGCAGAAGTCATTCGAAAGTGGAGCGAACCGACGAAAAAGGTGCTGGGCGGGAATTTACTAGCAATCTGTTTTTTCCGCCTGTTGGCGTCTTTGCTGAGGCAGAACTTTTTAATGATGAAGCTCGGCCGAGTGAGCTGGCTTCCCCTTGACTATTTTATTATCCGAGATGCATCTCCGGTTGTTTGGGAGCGAGGCGAAAACACGCAATCAGGAGCGTTTACAATGCGGGATGCGACCCAACACACGTGCTCTGGCTGTCTCGCTGCCAGCATTGAGCAACGGACCACCGCGAGTCCCTCTTTACCAGGCTACAGCCCAAAGACCCATTGTTCTTATTCTGTCACAATGGCTTATTACTGTGTGAGCCTAGACACTAATTATCTGGCCGACTTTCAAACAGAAAAAACGTGAACGTGTCAGCCATATTGTGAATGCAAATGCTCCGGGGAACGCTGTCATCATAATATACAAGGGTTTAGAATGAACTCCATTGTGCCGTCATCAGCAAGCCCAACCCCAAACTCTGTTGTTCGAGAGATAAGATCTCTACAGTCTCGCGCCAGGCCTGTTTCTTTTCTTCTTAAGGGGTTTCAGGAGCACCTGAAGCATCTCTGTAATAGTTATTGGCCGTGCTCAGCGTGCGCCTGCACCGACTGATTGCTACTGGCTTATCCTTGGCTCTCAGCCACAAATGTGAGGCGTTGTTGAGGAGAATAAATACACTCCACCTCAAGTTAGGCTAGACATAACTCGGATCAATGCAGTTTGACATTGCAGAGGCAGACTGGTGGGAAGTAGTCTATGTGAAGATATTGATCCTGTCAAAGTTTCTTTGGTAAGGGTCAACGCCATAGCAGAGGCTTGAAAGAAATAACTTGCTTTTATGAAGTTTTCTGTTTTTATTGACTGCTTATGAAAGGGGACTTTTTGTGCCATTTGCGGTAAATGTAAACCGCAGAGTTTGAAAATCAAAGACCGTTCCGGAGGAGAATTCAATTTTGAGGGAATGAGGCAGAGAAAGGGGTACCGTATGATACACATATTAAAAAATACCACTCACTGAAGCATACAGAGGACAATTTCTGGGGGGTGATATATAAGCTTACTCTCTTTCCTCACGTCTCGCCATATTGTCTTACAATGAATTTATAATCATGCTTCTTAAACACAATATTACTAGTTCTGCAGGTGTCGTTGGCAGCACGGCGGTCATCTTTAACTTTGCTCTTTCAGAGAGTCCTATGTTTACAAAACCTTAATATCTGGGCTTTTCTGTCTCTCGAGACTATGGCAGCTCTGTGTTCTCGGCTCTTCAGATGGAGCAAATGCCAGACGCCCAGACTAAATATACATGACATGGGCTTTTCCTGTGACATTTAGAGAGATTACTTTGAATGTAGAGGGATGGGGTTATGTTGACAGTAAGGGATTAACGTAGTGGTCGGGCCGGCACCTACGGGAACAAAATGCAGGTATGCTGAAAGAAATCAAGACACTGCACTTCTGCGGTGCTCACGGGCCACAAACATGTTCATTCTTGTTTATATCAATTCATGATATTTATATAAATAATATTTCTCATGAGTTTTCCAGCACTTAAAAATGGCCAGACCCGTTTTTCCCATGACGGTTCTCCACCTCCTGGTCAAAACTGTTCAGCTCAACTGTAAGAAACCGAATAGTTCAGCCATGAGGCACAGAAGAGAGCCAGGTCTCAACCTTTTGCTCGGGCACAACATGGCATGTGACTGGCACCAGGCCGCTGTGACTTTGCCACCCAACAAGACAAGGCAGCGCTGCATGTTGCAGTCACAGCCCACAACGGGAGATGTGCATGCGGTGACGGTTAGATACCTCAGGCTGGCAAGATGACTCATTAAGCCATGCCGTCACCACGAAGGGCACCTCTTGTCTCCCGGCAACGCAGTAAATAAAGACTGTCACTTAATCTGGCCTGGTGGCGACGGCCTCGCCCTCTTATTTGCGTTATTAATATGCATGCTAATGTGCCCATTTTATGGCTCAACAGTTTCGATTCACTGTAAAATCAATTATCCATCTGGTAAAGCTGCACTTTGCGCTAGCTGAGATGTGTATTAATTTTAGCAAACATACATGAGGACCAGCACAATAAAGATAAATAGCTCGATTAGGTGTGGTAAACACCGCTGCTCAGAGCGGGCCTCTAATGAGATTTCGGCACATAAGGAATTGCAGTTCCTTAAATAATGAGCCTTGTTGATTTTGTATGCAAATTAGCGAAAGGAATGTTTCGCTGTCCTGCTTTCCAATTTCATTTAGATAAGACGGTGTTGCGATCGAATGAGCGCAACCCCCTTAACCCACTCTCTGTTGACGTCGTCTCCTTTGCGCGACTCTCTTTTCAGTTTGTTCAACACTGATCTGCTTTAAGCCCTAATAAGCTCATGACACCCACTTGTGGCGTAATTTCATCAACCTCAACTTGAGTCAACTTGAGCTGACGTTAGGCGGTTGGCACTGCAGACACTAGACAGCAAACGATGTACGACGATGCCATTGGGCTTAGGAAATTGACGTAAGGTCTCGACGTGAATGCTATACCCCACCGATCAAAAGTTTAGGGTAACTGAAATGTTTCTTATCTTAAAAACATCTTGATCAGAGGAAATATACTTTATGATTTCCCCAAATTATGCTTGAATGTTTTAAATGTTCTCTATGTATCTATATAATGCTGTAAATAATATGTTTTTCATAAATTCTTTTTTTCTTATGTCACTACTTTCTGTTACTGCTACAATGATTTTTTTTGTAAAGCTTCTTTGCAACAATGCAAAATGGTTAAAAGCTATACAGAAATTTGATTAATATTTTTTGTAATGAATCTATTAGATTGAATTTTAAACAAAAAATTCTATTAAATATAATATTAAATGTATTATTATATTAATAATAATAATGTCAAAATCAAAACCAATAACACCCTTTTAATTATTTTATCATAAAATCTAACAATAGCAAGTAAGTGACCACAAACTTCTGACTGGCACTGTATGTTTGCAGGCAAGACCCTGGATAGAACATGCACGCAGTTACACGCAACAAATAACCAACGTCCTTTACAAACACAAAAAACTGCCTCGAATGAGGAAAAATTTTAGGTCAGCTTTGTGAAATCACAGGTTCATTACTCCACATTACTTCTCCTCATTTAGCACTATAATATGGTCCCTTGCTTTGGTGAGGGTAGGTTAGGGATTTGGTGTGGCTGGATGCGGAGCTGGCTGAATATCAATAGCATATTTTTACGCCGGCCCGGTGAGGATACTTCATCAAGTCGAATTAAAGGCAGGACGACCTCTCCTGCAGCTTCACCCATTAGCTGCCATTCGCATTCTGCACCAGGCATCAAACGATTTATTTGCTTCAGTTACTTTCAGCCGACGATCAATCTGGCAGTAATTATCTCTTGTCACTGGAGCCGGGTGGGTGGTTCTGGGGTGGGAATTGAAAAGAACGATAAGTTTGGGACGGGGGGGTGATTATTGTCTGAATCTAGGTTTCCTGTCCTCTTGACACATGTCAAATCTACAGAAAACCGTCAACACAAGCTTTGCGCGTGTCGGGAATAGCTTGATGGGTTCCAGTCTTCATGATGGCGCGTGCACAAGCCGTTTCCATGTCGACGCGAGCAAAACTCCCGGTAGAAATGTAGAGGAGATTCGACTGGCACGGCAGTAGTAGAGTCGCAAGCAGAGCGTGGCAGCGTTAGCGCTAACGCAGTGCCAGCATTGGACCGTCACTCCCGCTGCAATCCCTGAGGAGCACTTTCAATGGGTTGTTGCCTCTCCCTGTCTGCCTGTTTCCACATTATGATTTGCCATTTTGTTCTCTAAGTTTACAGTGATGCACTTGTTCTACACCATCAAGCCCAGCGTGAATGCTTAAAGTGTGCACATTCAGAAACGACCGTTTGTCTCTGAGGTCAACTGGAGACCACAACCCTGAGGATGTTTTTATCTACAGTAGATTCACATGAACATAAAAATCCTATTCAGTGCTCCAAAAGGTGTCAACATGAAGCCAAATTTGACCCTATTTACATTTAACCCTGTTTTTATTGCGCATAATTTATCAATGCAGGGTTTTGCATTCACGATACTGGAACAACCACAACTCAACCACTAAGACATTTCTCCAAAACAAATTGGGGTGTCATATTCAGATTCTGAATGACGTGAGCATGAATACATTTTGGAGAGTGAACTGTCCTTTAACAACTCACTTGCTCTGTCACTGAAAAAACATCTTATTTTTAGTCTTATTTTTAAGCCCCTCCCCTTCAATCATGAGTCATTTCTTTGTTTTTATCCGTTTGTCTTCTAAATGTGTCACTTTAATAAAGTAAAATGGCTTGTAAATGCAACATCATGGACAGATGCACACAAGACAGGACTTTAAAGACATGGCATTTGGTACAGGAACCCATTTACATCAATGATCAACATCATGGCACAGCGACTGACGGTATTAACGTATGCGTAATAGTCGGTGATGATAAGCTCAGATGTAACTTACTCAGCATGCCCATTCCCAGCATGAAGGCGTCCATGGTATAGGGCAGACCTCTGGCTCTCCCCCGTGTCCCCGGAGGAAACATCACTTCCTTAGGCTGGGCTTTCTTACATTCTACCTGTGGATGGGACAAAAAACAAGATATCAAGTCATCTGTCTACTACAAAGACCCCTAACTGCATCAAGGGCCTATCTAGACATTACAAGAACACTTTTTTCACTAGTTTTGACTGTCTAACCTAGCAGACATATACGATCAAAGAGCCCATATGGACAATACATCAGTTGGTGCCAAACTGAACAGAATAAAACAAACACACTCTTGTGTTTATAAAATCACAGGATTTGAGCATCTCGGTTTGTAATGCGCTGCCTTATTGTCGCTGCCGTTTTTTAGAGAGAGCTTTTGATGTTTGTGTGTTTGCCAAGGCATGCCGTGTACTGTCTTCAGGGAAAATGTTGTTTTTATTTTGCACTTCTACTGAGAGACGTACCCATAATTCCCCACCGTCTTGCCACTCTAATCTAGTCCTCATCATTGAACTATTTTTTCCCGGGGCACTCCCCCCCTGATCACGACCCCCCCTCCACCCCGGGCCCCCGCCAGCTCCCTGCCGACATGTACTGATAATTTTCCTGCTGTGCTGACTGACATTTCGCCCTCCTCCACAATGCATGGTTAAGAGAATGCTCATGACAGAACACACAGAGTGGGCGTCGAGAGTGACAGACCGACCACAAACACAGCATCAAAATTAAGTGCACCGGAATGAAGGATCCGTGGGTTTGCGTGGTGACGAGGTAAGAAATATCAACCCCAACATTGTGCACTGTGTAAACAAAGACTCGTCCACCTGTGAGATATGACTGGGCTTTTTCCGAGCCCAATAAAAGCAAGGATGACCGGGAAAGGATCATGGTGGCATCTTGACGTACTGATTGCCGGTGCATGTATACTGCACAGAATGCCTAGGGTAAGTATAGTGGTAACTGCACTTGGATGGTTGAATGGAATAACGTGAAGTGACTATAAAGACTTTGAGCAGTTCTGGTGTGACGTAACAGACAATCTGCTCTGACCGCGCCAACCGGCACGTCCGTTTACATCATAGACGCTTGCATGCTTTTTTTAGTCTAGTGCACACTATTTCATGATTCAAGCTTGCAAATAAAAAAATCTAAGTCAAAGTGCTTTTCTATTGTGCATTTTTTAAACTTGTTGTGTGCCTGGGCCAACTAAATTATTTGGATTACTACAACCCACAGTGCCTGGTTGTTCTCTAGTCTCTCCCTTAGTTAATAAACTTAATAAAAATCCCTGTTTTAGATTTCAGCCGTTAGGCTCTCTACAGCTCCCCAGACGCATGTGTGATATTCATAACGTAATGGTGCATTTTAATTACCAACCTTAAAAATAAAAATGATATCATTTTTTGAGTGCATTTATTGAGTTTTTATTCGACCTCAAATATTCTAGTTAATGAATTTCGCTCAGCACATAACACATGCTGGCTGACTGCATGACAACAGTTAACAGCGAAAGGAAACATTCTTGAATTTCAGCACCTAAATCCAAACGAGATGCAGATATATGTTAAAGATAACATCTCAAATGATCTTATATGTCAACGAAAGCGCTAAAGGAAAGCTACATTTTTACGCCCTATTGCGCCAACTAACTTTGCACATCACAATGCAAATAAAACTGTCTCCTTTCCAAAAACGAGCGACTAAACCAACAACCACTCATCAGCAGCATTCAGGTCCTCGGGACTTCTCCAAATACAACATGCCTTCATTAACCGTTGGCGCTAAAGAGAGTGTGTGTTGAGAAGAGGGAGAAAAAGTGTGTGTGATGCGTGTAATTATGTCAGTGTGTGGTTTCAGTGATGAGGCCTGCAATCTCTGTGTGTTACTAATAGGCGAGGAAAGCCCGGCTTCCGATCTGACTGTCATCAATGGGCATTTAAGAGCCATGACTGCGGCTCCACATTATTACTTAACTAATTACCCTCGTCAGTCGAGGTATGCCAATGATGAGCTCCCTTCCCTCACTAATGGAAGTATGAGGGCCCGTGGCTAATGACCTGGGAGTACGGGGCAGCTCTGTTATCAGGCCAACACAGGACTGGAAAGAGGAGGAAAGGACGAGAGGAGGAAAGGACGAGTGGAGAAATGTTGATAAGTGGACTACTTTACTTTTACACCAAAATGATGAAATCGCCTTTGAAACAAAGGCCATTTAAAGCTGCATATAAACAAAGCTGCATTTTGAACTGTTTGGTCTTTATGAAAGAGATGAATACACTATATATGGGGAAAATGAATGAGCAGTGTGCCGAAAACTACATATCATCACCTTGGAATTATAAGGTTCTATCGTTACACTTTTGTCTAAATGATGTTATTGGCACATTTCTATTCTGTGATTTATATACAGATATTTATTTTGGGCCTTTAAGAAACAAAAGGATTCTATCAACAATGTTAAACAGAATGCAAAAACTTTGAAGCTCAAAATCTCAAAACTGCTCAGAATGCAGGTATACAATTCCAAGGTGGCGATATATAACATCATTTAACATATATAATTATAATAATATAATATTATACACTGAAATGTGTTATTGACTGGTATTGGCCGTTTCCTAATATCATAATAAAAATCTTTTGATTATCGTTTTCATACTGTATATCGTTCCATTTACTACATGGCTACCAAAGAAATAACATATTGATTTATATAGATGTGCATAATATTAAAGAAAAAGGCAATATGCAATAACTTTTTATATAATGACATGTGATAGGATATTGCCTTAAGTCTGTAAAATGAATCATTGATTTGAAATCAAACATGCACACACATACAGATACATTTCTATAAATAGACATACTAAATTATTTTTTAATTGTTTGAAAAGGTTAATTTTTTTTTTTTCAAATAACTGATATATGTCTATTGCAATACTTTATGCACAGCAATGCAGAATGAGATTCTCCTTTGAGATATTTTGATACATAATCTACCAATATAAAATAAACTATATAAACTATTTTAGTATGTGAAAAGAAAGATGTGAAACTAGCACTCCATCCATTGGTAATTATACAAACTTGAAAGTGAAAAGCGAAATGAAAGAGGAAAAAGTGAAAGCTTGACAACTGTACGATTGACCAATTAGAATAAAGTATTACACAGAGCCGTGTTATAATGTATGCTAACGACTTATGAATGAAGTTATTAGGAAGTGTTTCCAAATGTTTTTTGTCAATTTAATCCAACCCCCTATCTAAGGAACACACTGGCACACAGAGCCAAAACAGAGACTTCAAGGTGTGATATGTGTGCGTACGTGTAAAATAAAAACCTCATAATATCTCACATCCACCGCTCAACCAGAAAGCAGGTTAAGTGGAGGTCCAGATCAGACAGTGTGACAGCACAGATGAGAATAGGCTATGTCCATTGGCCTCGCTAATTGTTGGGAAATCGTGAGCAGGAACCGGTGCAGGTGAGATGGAGCGAATGTGGCCATTAGTGTCTGTGTCCTCGGCAAAGCGGGCGCGAGCAGGCGAGAGGTGTGAGACAGAATCGATCAGCTCCAGGAACACAAACGCATTTTATTAGCCGGCTGGTTAGGGACAGATTAGATCCAATCTGCTAATCTGCCGCTCTCACCTTTTGACAAGAGACGTCACACACAAGGAAAATTCAGCCACCTGTTTTGACTTTGAAAGAACTGCCGTTCAACAAAGAAAAAGTTTTCAAAGATCCAAGGCAGCTGACTGCTGGGAAAACTGGAAATACAAGGCAGTCTTTTAGGACTGCAGTAGAAATAAAAATCTGGAAACTGTTTATTTCCTGAAAGATTTTAAGATCCTTTGAAAGGAAAATTGCTCTTTGTCTTTTAGTCTTTTTAGACTCCTTGCTTTGAAAGAAGTGCACTATATACCACTACATGCATTTAAACAAAAGCACATTTTTATTTCAGCCAACATATGCATTTATATATTTATTTAAAATATTTACGTTTTTATATACTACATATCAAATTTTGGTTTTCCTGTTTGTAAAAACACCCCAAAAATTAATGAGTTAATTCTAACGAAACAAATGCAATACACCTATTGGCACAATGCCTTCATGTCAAGGACACAAACTATTAATGTAACTATTGGCCTTTAATGCATACAGCTTTAAATTAATAACAAAAATATATTTTTCTGTCCCTCAAAGGTTTTGAAAGGATTTTAAACATTTTATTTCGTCCCCTCTTTACCACCACAATGGACCTTATGTATGCATTAGCCAGGCCTCTCTCACGATCTGAAGATGGTTCAGAATGCTGCAGCTCGTTTGCTAAAGGGAACACGAAAGTGGGAACATGTTACTCCCATTTTGTCCTCTCTTCATTGGCTTCCTATTCGGTTCAGAATTGATTTTAGATTCTTATTTTAGTTTTTAAATCTTTAAATGGTCTGGCACCGTCATTTCTGTCAAAGTTAATACAGCCTTACGCTCTATCGAGGGGACTTCAGTCCGCCAACCATTCATTCTTAATTGTCCCCCGTGTAAGATTAAAGAATAGAGGTGACCGTGCATTTGCAGTGGCGGGGACTAAACTTTGGTAAAATCTGCCTTTACATGCTGAAAAGGCTATAACACTCACTTATTTAAATTCAGTATAAAAACCAAGTGTGACGGGTGCGTAGCTCACCTCACATGGTTAACTACCATAGTTTGAATTAGTTGTTTTGAAGTTTAATTCAATATGGTTTACTTTATTTAAATCCTCTTAATATAATAAACACAGGACAAGTTGACAGGTTAACAGTTTATTAAAGTTTTGAAGATATAGAAGGGTGCACACTAATATTCTTCTTTGCTGTTTAACTCTACCTGAGTTCTAGACACCATTTGGCAATTTAGTACCATGTATGTTGATAGGATTTTTGCTCTCCATGTCTTGAAGTAGGTAACAGCAACAAAAAAGAACGTGGGAAGAGCATCTGAAGCATCTGAAGGTGGTTTTAAGACGCATCCACGAAGCGGGACTGACAATCAATCCTGGTAAATGTGCCCTGGCGAAGAAAGAGACTGAATACCTTGGCTATGTCCTGGGAAATGGGGTCATTCGGCCACAAGTGGGGAAGGTGCAAGCTATTAAGTCCTGGTCCCTACCTAAGACCAAGAAACAGGTGAGGTCTTTTCTCGGACTGGTTGGGTGGTATCGGCGATTTGTGCCCAATTTTTCTTCTAGAGCTGCTGCACTAACAGATCTGATTAAGAAGAATGATCCAAACCAGATTCAGTGGACTGAGCAGGCCCAGAGAGCTTTCCTGGATATTCAAGGAGCTCTACAGGAAAGCCCAGTGTTGCACAGTCCCAGGTTCGATCAACCATTTGTTTTACAGACGGATGCGTCAGGAGTTGGACTAGGAGCAGTGCTACTCCAGGGAGAAGTGGGAAACTATCACCCTGTGGCCTATATTAGCCGAAAACTGTTTCCTAGGGAAGTTCGCTATTCCACTATTGAGAAGGAATGCTTAGCAGTGAAGTGGGCCTTGGACTCTTTGAGATATTATCTCTTGGGCCGGCATTTCACTTTAGAGACTGACCATAGAGCACTCCAACGGCTGAACAACATGAAGGACACTAATGCCAGGATAACCCGCTGGTATTTGTCTCTGCAACCCTATCAGTTTACAGTTCTCCACCGGCCAGGAAGAGAGAACCTTACTGCTGACTTTCTTTCCCGCCATGTGAGCGAGGAACCGGAGGTGGGGGAGAGTGTGACGGGTGCGTAGCTCACCTCACATGGTTAACTACCATAGTTTGAATTAGTTGTTTTGAAGTTTAATTCAATATGGTTTACTCTATTTAAATCCTCTTAATATAATAAACACAGTACAAGTTGACAGGTTAACAGTTTATTAAAGTTTTGAAGATATAGAAGGGTGCACACTAATATTCTTCTTTGCTGTTTAACTCTACCTGAGTCCTAGATTCCATGTGGCAGCAAACAAAGGGAGAGGCGGGGCTTCAGCCTCAACTTGTGCTTTTCCGGAGGAAATTGAACTGTACCATCATGATTCGATTCGGAGGGGGATTTTGTTATTTCGTCTCATTTAGTTTCATTGTGTTTTGTTTGTTTGGAGTAGCTTTGTATTGTGCTTCAAGTAATTGATTGTATTATGTTAATTACGACCCAGTGTACATTTTGTTGTAAATATTATTGTTAATTGGGGAAAGTGTCATTTGATGTTTACCTCTATTTTTTTTTGGTAGAAGCTAAAGGTATATAAGAGTGGTGGAAAGATCAGAGGTGAGTCAGCTTTGTTCAGGCACAGTAACATCATGGTCTGCTGACATTGGTGGTTTTGTTTCTTGTTATCTAACAGGGGAGAGTTATTTATTTTTCTAGGCCTGTTTAATTTGTATTAGTTTCAGTCAACTTCCATCTTAAAGTCTCTGACTTTATTTTTGGAAATTATTTACATTTTTCTGCCCTTGTATCTTTTTTTTTCCCTTTGGGAGAAATAAATTTTCTCATTCTGTTCACTACCTGTCCTGCCTGTTCTTGGCCACACCATTACACCAAGTTTTATAGTTTGGCGTTTAACTCCATGTGAGAGCTGCTTTTTTTTATTTTATTTTATTTTATTTTACTTTTATTTTATTTTACTTCTGACTTTTAAATAGTTTGTCTTTTTGTTATTCTTCTCTGTGATATTGTAATGCTTATCCTTGTACAGAACTTTGGCAAAAACTTGTTGTTTCTAAAAGGTACTTTATAAATAAAGTTTGACTTGACTTGAAACATTTTTACATTTAAATTCTATTCTTAAAAAGGAAAAAGAGGTTACACAAAACACTACACAGTTACATTTTATTCCTTAAAACAGATTTACTTCTCCTTCACTAAGAAAAAAAGGTGTTCCCTACTGTCAGGAGGGATAAAGGAGACATGAATCACAAAGCTGATTCATTCACTAACTCTTACTTTCAGAATCGCAGAGCTGCAAAACGCTGAGCCTCCAGCCCGCCTCACTCCTGAGAGTTTGGGATCACATAATTCCTGACATGAAAGGCACTTAACCAAACTCAATAAATAAATATGCATTCAAAACAGGCAAAGACCTGCAAAACAGAGACGCCTTCACCAGCCCTGCAGTGCAGAGATTGTCACAGTGATAGAGTTTGCAACCCCTCCTCTAGCTGTATATCTGAGGAGGGCTTTCAGAAGAATCCGTCTTATTTCCTCCCAAATAACTGCTGGAGATCGCTCATAAAGTCAGACAGAGAGGCAAATCCTCTGGTTTCATTTTATTCAGAGATGCATTTGATATTGAGAGATGAAATATCTCATTTTATCATCATGGTAGAGAATCTAACTTTATATGGCATCAACAAATAAAGTAGGTTGAATGAAGTGATTTTACTGGGCTTTTACAGGTTTTTTTCTTTTATACTGTGATCTATGAGAAGTAGAAATGATAAAATGCTGAGCATCAAATCACTTTTAAACAAACATACTCTAAGGTTTGACACAAATTACAGGGTCTACTGGCAGCATTTATTCAACATTGTCAATGATCACAGAATATAATCTTGTCCAACACCGTTGTAAAACAACATATAGTTATGCACTCATAATGAAAGTCCATAGGAGAAGTTTATATTTAGTTATTTAGTTTTTTTTGATTCACCGTGTGTTACTTTACAAGTTTACCAAGTGGGCAATTCCAGCATTACAGACGTGACATTTTGCATGTGAGACAAAAATGTTCAGAGAATGAATTTGTTACGGTTATATTGAACCATCTGTTCATATTTGACTGAACCCCTGTTGATAGAGTCTAAACATAAAAATGTCAAACTGTGAAAAAAAATATATGAAAAAAAGGGAAATAAACATGCGTTAGGGATGTGTCAAAAAAGGATGCGATTTTTGGGAGGAGAAAACCTTATTTCTGTAAACTAAAATGCATAATCCTGAAACAATAATACCCAATGAAGGGGTGCCTCTTTATGTAACATAAAATAGTTACTTTATATTAATTTTCATGTGTCCATTTATGAGGGATATGTAGCGTTAAGGATGTGACAATCCTGAAAAAGTCACTTACTTGACCATGAAAAATCATGCACTTAAAATAAATGCTTTACAAATTTGAAGAGAGATCTCACATGGGTATTTGAACCACCAAATGTTAAAATCTGTGCTGTTACCAAAGTAAAAACCGATGTTAAAAACTTTTTTTTTCGTGGTAAGATTGATATTTTCATGGAATTGCCCATGTTTACACAAATTGTACACTTACCATGGTAACCATAGCTTCCTACAACCTCTTACAAAGATGAACCATGTATAATTATAACCATAAGTAAAACCACAATACCCCTAGTTTAACCATGATGTCTGTAGTAAAACTATTGTAAAAAACAAATAGTAATCAGTCCGTAAAAAACATGTTTTTTCTACATCTACTATAATAAAAGTATTGTTAATTTTGCTAAGAAAAGGTTAAATTGATTATTGAAATACGTTTATAAATTTGGGATGTCCTTCATACAATAAGGAAAATCTGCATTTTATTGCCGTTCTTCTAAAACCGTGTATCCCCATATTTTATGATTTTTAATTTTTGCAAATTTCTAACCAATAAAAAGTATTAAAAGGTGCTTGTCAAATTTAACAACACATCAATTGAATCATTTAAAAAAGTAAAAAGTTGTTTAAATTTCTGAAAAACAGCAAAACTGATGTATTGGAAGGACAGCAACGTCTGGTTCAAAGCAAACCCAAATAAGTATCAATATTAATCCGTTTAAGAGCTGTATAAACTACCACACAGCAAGAACTTTATTTGCCATGTTACAGTTATTTATGTTAGTACAGGAACATGTGGCACACTCTGCACACAGGGGAAACTAAGTCTTATTTAAATTTAATGTGGAACCAACTGTCGTCAAGTATGTAGATTTATACACATTCAAACAACAAGCGAGTCAGCCTCAAGCTGTCTTCCACAGACCCTGCGTGTGCGTGGCCTCGCATCAACTATAGCATATTGAAATGTTATCACAGCTCTCCCAGTGAACTCCCATTACATCACCGGACAGGGGTCACGCTGTATGCCAAATCTTGTTTGTGCGAATCCCACAGATAAAACAGACGTGAGAGAAAAACTAGTGAGAAAAAGAACCAGAGAAAACAACCCCCTGCTCCTTTGCCCGGAGGCTCCAGAACTCACGGCTTAACACTGAGGCATAATTCATCGCAACTTGAATTAAATTACATCGGAGACTTGGGGCTCCCGTACATTATTGATACACTTACAGCTATTCCATCTGACACAGAAATCTATATTCGCCAACAAAAAAGAAAGGCTGTCAGAGGCTATTTATGCCTCCCGAACAGAACGTCTGTTTCAACAGCCGGTTACAGAAGAACTGTGGTAGCCATATAAAAAGAGTGTGAAATCTACAGTAGCATTTAATCACGGCTTTGTTCTGTTTTAAATGACCGCGCACAGCATCTATATCACACGTTTTCAGCCTGTTTCTGCGGTCTCTCTTCATTATAACACCCTTATGTGTTTGCAAACAAACCCTTCTTAGCTTCATGACATCTATGACCTCATTCAGCGAGGTCAATTAAGTGGAGAAAACCACGTCTCTGCTTGCTTACTCTACACACACGCTCGCACCCTTTTTCTTCATTTGTTATGTCCGCCCTTCTATTTAAGTCTCAAATGTGCTGAATCTTCTCTTTTCTTTGTTGTGACATTTCAAGATCTCGGAGAGCTCTTCGGAAACAGCATGCTCCATTACAACTGGCTGAATTACAGTAATCTTTTCAAATATCACAATCCCCTTCCATTAGCCCAACCTACTCTTAAGATACTGTGGCAGGAGTGTGTAAATACATCTACGGTTATCACACACACAGCGGCAATAAACATCTATTAGATAAAAGGACTAAACAGATCTGGGTGATTAGAGAGAGCACAAATAAACAGACACGCTCCTCAACGCGTTAAGCTCGTATTTACAAAAAGAGAAAAAGAAAAGGGAAAAATGTGCAGCATTTTCACGCCTATTGCTTTTACTATGGGGAGGCCATTAGTGCAGTCCATTTATTTTGCATTACCAAATAAACAGAGCAAAATTGTAAAAATATTACGAGCTAAAAATACATGACATTACACACATATTTTGTAAATTATATGAAATCTATATTATATGGAAAGTTTATATTATATAAACGTATACATGTATGTTTTTAATTTTCAAAATCATGTTTTTTACAGTGCATTCTAAGGAATATCAATCAAACTGCATTTGGGTGTTTTGATTAATAATAACGAACACAATAAAACATGATAACACAATAAAAAACATGATTTTAAACATGTTTGAAAACTGGGTTTTTAATCTAACAATGATTGACCAAGTACGTGATATAGTAAGTATACTTTTTAAAGTTAACTTTATTTTTGCTTATTGTATAAATATAAATAAGCACCGTAAGTGCTTGTAAGTGTACTATTTCAATACTACCTGGGATTAAACTGGCCAACATTTTAGTTTATAAAAGCGTACAAAAATATACAGAGTACACAACTAGTTTACAACTACGATTTTCTGAGAACTATAGTATGTATAGTAGAGTAGACTGAAAGGAAATTTTTTCTTCAAAATAAGCGTACTAATAGCAAACTTGAATAAACTTGCACGAAATATACTTTGAGCTGATTTTCATAAAGCGAATATTTCAAATTATAATATTTGTGGCGCAAATAACTGGACCCAGATGCAGTCAGCGCCTGCTAAATCTAGCAGACATGAAATCACGCTAACTCCAAACTGTCACTAGTACACTACCGTTTGCCCTACGTCCTGAAGATAGCTTCAGAAAGCCGTAAGCGAAAAGGGCATGAGAGTAGGAATCATTTTCTTCCTTCCCCAACTGACACTTTTTTCTTCTCTCCTCACAGCGGTAGATTATCTTCCGATGATAGCACAGGCCTGGGCCTCAGAGCGGCGAGGCAGACACTAAATTGGCCTGCCGACACACTCGACACTTATCATACATGCTAATGGGCCGACGCGCGGTCGGCAGGCGGGGGGCCGGATGGGTGGCCAGGGCAAGCTGAAAGGAAGGGCGGGAACGTTAACAGAAATGAGAAAGACAACTTCCACATTGCCCGCAGGTGGCGAGGACTTGAGCAGAGAATTCAGATCATTCTGCTGCAGGCACGGACGGCCATGGTGTGGCATTGCTCTTTACGCGTTAGGGGCCAGGAGGGTGTTGACTGAGTACTTGATCGTTTAATAACGGCAAATATAGGATGTGCTCTGGAATATGATGCGAGAAGACTTATGCAGCCCGTATTGTTCTGAGGTTGTGCACCCAATGGTTCCCAGAAACGAGAGACCGGTTTACACCAGGTCACGATACAATCGGTTCTTCCATCGTGTCGAACAGCCATCAGACTATAAATAACACTTCCTGACTTCTGGAACAATATCTAAATTTAGTCTGCTATCGAACGCTCAGCTAATGCGTCATGATGGTGACACATTGACCCATCAAATAAGTAACATTGAGCTTCCACAAGCTTTGGATATTTTTAATGTATATTTAATTGTATGTGGCTTTGTTCAACTACATTACGATATACACACCAACATTTATTGAACCTTTATGTTCAATGACAATGATGAAGCTGTTTTAAAGCTATTCCGATGATTTCAACCCTTTATCCAGCCAGGCCGGCTCTCAATTCCACAGTATTTCTCAATACAGACAGCAAGGGGCCAAATAAAGTCCACGGAATGCCTAATAAAATATAAAATACAGAAAGCACACATTCGGAAAAAAAATGTAAATTACGACTGAGCGTGCCGTGTAGATGGAAACCAGTCCAAACAGCCATTAGTTTAGTCTATTTATAGAGATCCCCTCAATCTAACGGGTTGCGCTGTGCATTTGTTTAATTGTTTTCATTGATAAAATAATCAAGATGTAATGTGCGTTCGACTCCCTAAGGATGACTTGTCCCTTTATATTCTTGCATTCAGTCCTAATGCGGAATAGCAGCTCAAATGAATCTCTAAACAGTTCACTTCAAGGTAACCCTCGACCCATCTCATCCCCCTAGCATGAGATCTAACCTTCCTGCTGGAGCATGCAAACCTTCCCGTCGCTTCCGTCTCCAAGCTTGTGGATCAAGGAAATGTCTCTTGAATGTTTAATGTCTGGCTGCGTTTCCAGGCCAGATATCAAATGAGCTGATCAGGAAGCCCGAGGTCTGTGGAGACCTATATGGGTCCAGCTTTCCAGTTCCTGGAAGCGTTTAGGGTCATTTATGGATATCCAGGGCCCTGGCAGCTTGCGAGTGGCCTTACTGGGTCAACAGAACCTCTCTATAAACAGCTACTGAGGCTGGCTTCCTCCCTGCTCCACAGCCCGGGGTCGAGGGTCACAGATGGCGCCTCTCAACATGGCGGCTCACCAAACAGGCAGGCGTCGCACAGAGCTGGCATTTTCACAAACAGAGGGAGATCATTACGGCCGCTGTACAAAATATTCATGATAATAACAATATTACCATGGTAGAATTAGCAAGTCAAATATGCACACAGGCCTGCTAGCAGACGATGCTTCGGAGACCACTTTGATCTTGTTGGCAAAAGCAACTTGATGATGCCAATTGAAATCAGTATGAAGAGCAAC
The DNA here is from genome assembly GCA_008369825.1 of Triplophysa tibetana. NCBI lineage: Eukaryota > Metazoa > Chordata > Actinopteri > Cypriniformes > Nemacheilidae > Triplophysa > Triplophysa tibetana. The sequence continues at coordinate 14,768,376 of CM017917.1, forward strand.
GGAGAGCGAGGGGACGGGGTGCTTGTTTTCTATTCTCGTGCCTTATACGTGTTTTTTAGCCTTGAGGTTTTTTTTAGCAAAACATCCAAAAATTGACACCCCTCTAGGATGTGAAGTGGAGGACTGTCATTTTTAGTACGTATTTTCGCAAAAATCCTTTCTTGCCTCTTTATTCGTTTTTTAAAGAAAGAGTTCATCCAAAAAGGAAAACACCATCATTATTTGTTATTTCCAAACCAGGATCTCTTTCATCTTCCTTGCAATATCACCACACAAGGCAGGGGTCACTTTTTTCCATCCCATTACCTGGAATGTGGAAATACATTTTTGTTTGTTCCTAATACAAATTGTATGGCTTAAAGGTCCAGTGTGCAGGTCTGTAAAGTGCAACATATCGGTCATAATTGCTAGGAAAAAATCTGTCTGTGCTCTGTGTTAAGAATAAATTTACCAGTGTAGTGAGCGTACCATCAGTGTTGGGTTTACGTAAATAGTTACTGTTATTTAATTACTTTTCCCTTGAAAAGAAAGGTAAGGGATTAGTCTTTTTTTCCTGTAATTTAATTACAGTTACTTCTGATGTAATTACACATAATACTTTGTGTAATAAATGTGTTTGCAATAGTGGAATTGACATCAAAATTCAAAGTTTAACTTATTTCATAAGCATTTCACTTTTAGAGAAAATATATCGTTAACCACACACTCTTTGCGACGACCTGTCAAAATAAAAGTCAGGTAAACTTGAACATCTAGATTAAAAACACTGTAATGTATTATAATATTTACTATAATAAATTGTAGTGTTCCAGCAGTAAATTGAACTAATATTTAATACATGTTATAAACTACACATAAATGTGTTTAGTGTGTATTTTTTCTTATATAACAGACGCTTTATACTTGTACTTATACTGTTTGGCCTGTGCTACAAAACTTTAAACCTCTGTAGCACCATTGCTTCGTGCATAAAAAGTTAACGTATAGCCCTGAGTGTGTAATTTTTAAGGAGGATCTATTGACAAAAATGCAATATAACATAGATAACTATGTCTTTAGAAGTGTATAAAGACCTTACATAATGAAGCGTTATGTTTTTATTACCTTAGAATGGGGTTTTTCTATCTACATAAACTGCGAGTCACCGTACGTGAAATTCTCCATTTTGTTTCTACAGTAGACCTAGATGGACAAACTGCTCTACAGAGTGCATCTCGTAAATAAATCATCTCCTTCTGGAAAAAAGAATAAATGTGACGACATCTAAATTCTGTGTTAGAGTGAAGTAAGCCGTTGGTTGCAATTCGCAAGCTCACCTCTACACGCCGCTAAATGTCATACACATCTATGATACTTCTACGGTGTTTTTGTGAAATTTGTGAATCTTCAAGAGAAATCTCTCATTGTATCAGCATGAAAAGAGACATTTGTGCATTGTTCATCATGTATCATCTTGTCTTGTAGGTTTGAAAATATAGCCGAGTAAGAAAAAGATGTCAAATTTTTCATTTTAAGTGAACTAACCCTTTAGAGAGTCCAGTTTAATATTAGCTTCGCAACCGATTCTCTAACGCCCAATTTAAGTCAGCCAGATGATCAACAGTGAGGTTCCTGCTAGAGGAACGCTTTGCAAAAAAGAAGTTATCTAGCTCTAGGCACCCCATTGAATAAAGAGAATATTTGATGCTCTATCATATAGAAATCAATGGGTCAATGGGACATTAAAATCAATTAATGTCACTGAATCAGCGAATCGTTTCAAATGAACTGAATTGACTCATTAGAACCAATCGACACATTGATGGTTTAAATCATACTTCGAATGCACGTTTTATATACAGTATGTATTCATAAGCAAAGTTTGTTTTAAACCCTATACGGCGCCACATAATGTAGTGCTGTGTTAAAATGCTACGGTTTTGAACAACCAGAAAAGTTACACAACTGACAGTCAAGTGAAGTTAAAGGGACACTTCACCCAAAAATGAAACTTTTGTCATAATTTACTCGCCCTTATGGTGTTCCATAGAAGCCTCAAGTCACCATTCCGTCATTATATCCAAATAAGCTCAAGCACATTTCGAATGACACAAGGATGAGTAAATAATGACAGAATTATCGCTATTTGCTTTAACGACCATTTGAGTAGGCAGAATCGCGCTTGACAAACTCTTTGAGTCTCAGAGATTCAAAGTATAAGTAAATGATTTTTCCTGACAGTGTTGACCTTCTTTAAAAATCCTGCTAAATGGCTATCATGTAGAATGGCACTCGGGTTGTCTTAATTTCGTGAGCAGCGCAAGCCATGCCTCAAGGTCAGTAAGCATGTCCATCCACTGCCTTTCATTATCAAAACCCTGGCAAATCTAATACAAACATAAAATCACAGGACAGGGCATCAGGTGCCAACATGCAGCAACCACCCATGCTTTGATTTTAAATCTTCTTTCAATCTTTGCTCCGTGCACTTTTAACAAGACCTCAGAATGACTGCCAGACCTTTTCCAGTCTTCCCCGGCTGAGGGAATTGCGACAGGGAGAGAGGACAGACTTTTCTCCCTGCTTGGCGGACAGGGATCCAAGACACAATTTCATGCTTTGTGGTTGGTGCACACCAGTGACTCCACATCCCCCCAAAAGTAGGCTGGCCAGGGATAGACGTGACACCCCCCACAATCCACCCACCTGTGCTGTCACCCTCACTGTAAAGTTGCCCATTATAAGCCTCTATTCTGCTTCCAGCATCAAATATTAATCCCGGCCCCCTGAATTGAAAAATTGCAAAGAGGCGAAACCGACTCACCATTTTATTATTGATTTCGTGAAAATGAATCTCGCAGACCTTTTCCACCACGTCCTCGTTCTCGAAAGTTACAAAGCCGAACCCTGTGGAGAGGAAGAGGATGGGAAGAGGGGAAGAGAGGAAGAAAACAGGGGAAGAAAACAGCTGATGATTGAAGTGAACCACCACAGAAGCAGATAAATGAACAGGAAACGCAACAAATATCTGTTGATTGCTATTATCGGAGCAGGCATAAATGAGCCATTGAGCCGTGCAGCAATCTTGGTTTTATCTGGTCCTAATGCCATGCAAATTATGTATCTAGTACAGAGCAGGAACTCTTTTGCTGTTAAAATGATGAAGTCCTGGGCACTATTAAAATAGCTTTGAGCCTGTTCCTCAGAGATGCTGAACGCTCAAAGCTGTTTTAATGGGATTTGTAGAGCCAGCCGGCATATGAATTCCATTACGAAATATTTGATGTTTCTCTGCGAGCTTTTCGATACATGACGAGCCATTTTTCCTCAATTCACTTCACGGTACAAAACACGCTCTCGCCGTCCACGAACACTGAGGGAGATTTAAAGATGAACAGAAAGTGTTCAACAACATTGAGAGTCTCAAACTAGACCTGGGTGTTTGCATACGGAATACCAATAATTCCTTGCATGAAGTCACACATGCGTAAACAAACTGAAATACACAAACAACCAGATCTAAAATGCGCAGGGGATGGGTGCACTTTCGAAACCTTATCAGCTTCGTTCATGAATAATAATTATGTGATATAAAGTTCACCTAGCGTATGTAAATGATGAACTATTATTCTTACTTTTGTTTAAACGGTGAGGAATATACATTGATTATTGCTAATTCAAATGGATAAAAGGACTAAATTTGGGTAACACTCCATAAAGTTGTATTTGTTAAAATTAGTGAATGCATTAACTAACATTAAAGACCAATTGAGTTATTCAAAAATGTTTTGATTTCTGTAAATGGCATTACAGTTATTCATGTTAATACACTGGGCATGAATTAATGCTAACAAATAAAACTTTACTGTTAAGTTTTACCAGAATTTGTTGCGTAACGTAAATAACCATCACACATTCATATCACTCACAATGGGAGCCAAGGGGAGTGTTCTTAGTGGTTGTGTCTAATCTTTGTAATGTGAAATGCTGTCCCAATGAGCGAAGTTTAATACTAATGACAATCCGAAAATTTACGTTAACACAAAAATTCATTCTGATCGTGTTTCATAAATGAGCCCCATTGTGTGCATCATTGGATAAGCTTTATAGTGAACATTTTGAATCTAAATAGCTGTGAAAACAAAACATAATACATACAGTATACATACAGTGGGTTATATAAAGCTATATTTAATATGTTTTTGGTAAAAAAAGATGACAAAACAATTTTACTATAATTTTAGCTACAGTATATCCCCAGCGCTGGTCTTAAGCTATAGAAGCTTTCAAGTACCATAAACAAAAAGAACAAAGACAAAACGCTTGTAAACTTGCTGGTCGCCCCGCTGCTTTCAAACAAGGCTTTTGGCTGTTAAGAAAGTAAGAGATAAGTCCCGTGGTCAACAGGTCAAAGGGGTTGACAGTGAGCCCAAAAGAGGAAGCAGTAGAACCCCTCTCAACACCGGCCGTGATAAGAGCAGATGAAGAGGCGGGTAGGACGATAAGAGGGCAGGGGATAAAAATGCCGGTGGCCCCTTATCCAGTACTGCGTGACCTCTCAGCGATTATATGTACAGTTTGTTTTGTTTGGGAAGAAAACACGGTCTGCATTATCTGCTCCCTGACTCCACGACACAGTAGAATCCACTCCTCGCCCTGCTGGGGTAAACACGGAGGTTCAGTAGAGGTGGAAGACATGCTGTTTCGAGTCGACAGAACGTTATAGCTCTGCTGATTGATGGGGTATTAGCTACGCTTTCATTGAGCCACGACCGTATGAGGGCTTTGTATTGGGCCACGAGAGGTAATTAAGGGCAATTACTGTATGTACGGGCTGTAGGGGTGATATACTGCCATTGCCATCATCTCTGGAGCCGTCACCCTTGGACGCCGGCCAGTACCCCCACATCGACCCTTCAGTCTGGGCTTAGACGGCCTCTCGGGCTGACATCATTGACAGAAAGTGAGTTATAGGAGCAACGGTCCCATGGGAGGATGCTGGAACAGCATTCACAGCCAATTACCCAGTGACCTCTTCTCTTGCAATGGCTTCCCGTACAAGCCTATTAGAGCTTCCTGTGACTGATCAGAGCCCATGATGTGGCTGCAGGCCGGATCGGGTCTTGCCGTGTCCTCTCAGGTCAGGCATCTGACAATCTCACAGCTCCATTAACCTGTCTATTTTGCTTCCCCTTTCTTAGTGTAGATCTGACCAGGGCTGGTTGTCACATTGACGACAGACTATTTTGCAAGACATAAAAAAAACTGGTCCAGAAGCACTTCCTGTTTCAGTTTTCTTACATGTAAAATTAAGATGCTTAAATTTGGTTCTAAATATGTATTCTATTCTAATGTTTTTGCAAAACCTAAAACAGGAAATGCTTCCGGATCAGCTTTTTTTGCCTTTTCCAAATGGTCTTCAAGAGTAAAAATGTAAAGTTCTATACCAATGATTTTGTACCTTGGTTTCAAACATCTCTTTCAAAATGGTCGCCAATTAGTATAATTTTTGCAAATCCAAACTAATTTCATTTTTTTATATAGTAGCTATTGGATAAGTGAATAACACACAAATAAAACCACACTAGCATACACACAGGCCGAGGCGTTAAACTACTGTATAAAATAAATTTAGCTTTGCAATCCAAACACCGAATGCTATTTTCTTAAGATTCTTTTTCATACATTTATAAACAAATTAATACATTTTATAACTTATATCATTATTAATAGTCAATTATTTAACATACTGTCACATTGTATTTTTTTACAAATTAATACAATCTATTAATTATACTATTAAATATACAGGATTTTGATGTGGTTGTATGCTACTGTACTTGACTTGTAATTCATTTTTCACATATTAATTGTTTAACTAATAAAACTAAAAATATTTAATTGCAGGTCCCATTTACCTACAGTACCCCATACAGTGTGACAACGAGCCAGCAAAGATTACTATGTGTTAAACAAATTGCATCTTTTCCAAAAATGGTGAAAAATGTTTTTCTTAGCAAATACTTTTTTACAAAATACTGATTTTCAAAACCACACCTAAGATATATATAAGTGTGACAACTATCCCCGATCTCCTCTATACAACACCTCTATTTGACAAATAAGTCTTCACGCAGACTGGCTCTGGTTACCCAGAAGTATCTCCATACTCGCTGGTTTTACACTACAGAGCAGGCCCACAGCGACAGCTAATCAGAAAAGATGAGGCTGTGTCCTATCACTGCATACACTCAATTCTCTCGCCGGGCCTGATTATTGCTGCCTTATGTTCTCTTTATCTTTGTTCTTTGTTAAAAAGAGCGCAGCAAGAACCATCCAAAGCCACGTTTATACAGCCAGGGCAGAAATAACCGCATGCCAACAATTAACGTCAAATTAAATAATCAAACCGGTTTTATTTGCATTGATGTGCCACATTCCGATGACACATGCTGAGCTCGGGCTAGCTCATGCGAGGGTGGCTCTTTAAAGATCGCCCCTGTGCATGGAGGAAACATCTCTGGTGATTTCAGCCCAGGGACATTAACATGTGTCTGCAGGCCCCTGGCTGATGGGCCTGCCTTTGAAATCATGAGAGGCAGTTAGTTTTCCATCTCGGGCCTCCACGCCCTTATCAGCCGCACAGCGACCAGTTCTGACAACCAACAAATCAGCTGTCAGGAGCAATTTCTCAGCAGCCGAGAGGGAGCTGGCACACGCTGGGTGGCTCGGGAGCCTGCCGGAGACAGGGGTGGGGGGTTACAGTACCTGCACCCCAGCAGGATGCATGTGAAACTGACATTTCAACAAGTCGACAACTCAACTATTTATTCTAAAAGTCTACAGACGTATTACACAAAAGTGTCCAAGTTTCTGGCAGAATGTCTTGCTCAGTAAGAACGTTTTTTCTATATTTTTTCATTCAAAACAGGTCAATCTCATTTAAAAGTATATAGTAGTTAACGTGAATATAAAGAATCTATCACAATTTGCTTCCCTTGTGCCACTCAAGGTGAGTTAAAAACAATTGCAAGTAAAATGCTGTCATGTTATCTTCTTATATGGATACATTCTTATCCTTTTCAATGTTTCCTTTTATAACTATTCTTTAAAATCAACTTTTTAATGAACCAGAGTAGCAGTATATTTTGACATTGCTACAGCATAAAAAAAGTTACTATAATCAATATAAAAAAGCATAACTGAACAACCACATGGCATCACTTTATAACAAAAATTATGATATTTTGTTATTAGTAGCTACATTTGGACACTGCATTATACCCTACAATAAGATTTAACGATTCACAAGGAGCCGTTGAAAATCTACTGTTATTTGTGACGATTCAAGCCAGTTGTGATATCAAATGAATCGCAATATATGTTTTGAAGAGCAGGGGCCGCTGGGTTTGATGCAAACTTGGTAAACGTGGATATGCTGATATTTCTTTAAAAAAGGTTTTAAAAATCCAAGTAAGGAAAGGCGAAGACAAAGTTAGATTTTATTTATTTATTTATTTTTATATGGAATTTGTTTTAAAATTGCAATTTAGCTTTGTTATTTGACATAAATATATTGTTATCTATAAAGAAATTTGCACCATTTGAGAACTTATAAATTGTTTATTTCTAATGGGTCTCGAAAATTTGCATTGTGATATCAGAGTGAATCGCATCTCATCGCATCGTGAGCTGAGTGAACCGTTTCATCCCTACCTTCAATCATTAGCATAAAATAACAATAAAACCATTTCTGAATTGCAAAGAGCAACCTCCAAAAACACTGTGCTACCGTCTAACTACATCAAGTGTACAGAGAAAGATTAGGTAACGATCGCGCGTGTCAGAGCTCAGAGCGATATCGGCAGGGTGAGCTCTTGACCGAATGCAGGAAATGGTAGCAAATCAAAAAGTCTCCTTGCCGCCTAATGACAAACCCAGAGCGGATAACACGCTCTTTTAATGAAGAACGCGATACCGAGGGTCCTCTCCACATCTACTGCAAAGTCACACGAAGGAGAGGATCAAACAATGCAAAACAACAGCTGCCTTGGCGCTGGCAGAGGAGACGTCGCATTTTTCCGCTTCAAACACCCAGAGGCATTATCTCGCTAAGTTAGTGACTTAACCACTCCGAACAGGCCATTTCCTTACATTGGAAAGCACTTCTGCCTTACAGCCCACCTACACCAGCGTGCCTTTCCTGCGACGCAACTCACACATCTGTTTTAACCTGTACGCTTGAGCAAAAAACACATCTATTTTTCCACCGATCTTGTCTCGGGATCCCTCAATGACAACACATGGATTTCCAATCTCGGGGAGGATAATAAGTGTTAGTGGCTATTACGGAGGCGTCTGGTTGCCATCTCACACTTATTAGCCAGAGCGAAGCAGGCCGGGTCTCAACAGACACCCAGACATTCACAGCCTCTTACAAAACAAAGAGCCACTGCTACGCTGAATGCCAGTCCCCCTCGGAGCCCAGCACAAATAAAATTAAAATGCTAAATCAATGAGTCTTCCTCTGACCTTTGCTTAAAAAGCTGAGGGTGCCCGGAGCAGTTCGATGTATTTAAAGGGAAGAGGTACACAACCAAATCAGATATTATTACCCTGCCCTCCTATCCGTTCCAGAGACGGTAGATGGTAAATAGATTGCACGCTGCATATTAAACGGCGGGGGAAAAGGCTTCCTTTGCGCCTGGTGGCCTGCGGACTTTCTCATAAATGCACGCGCACGGGAGCACGCGTTTTGTTTGCGAAATGACAGGGACGGCGTATCAGCTGAATCTGTGATTCATACACCAGGATGCGAGATAAGATGCTGAATTATATATGGCCACGAGACGAGTTCAGGATGAAGAACATTAAAACAAGCACAGCATTTACGAAAAACCAAAGGGGTGTAAAAGTGAGGGGTATTGAAAACAAGTTTAACAATGTTTGTTTAAAATGTATAGAAATTATTGAATATACTTGTTTATATTTAATGGGGTTCAAAAAGTGGTTCCCAAACTTTTTAATTCTAATTGTAAGGCCCCCTTTGTGTAGAGTGCATCACTTTGCGGCCCCCCCAAATGAAAACGTATATTCTTAAACAAGAATTTTAATAAAGCCAAAAACTAATTTGTTATACAATGCTGAAACATCAATACTTTTGGTTGGTGGTCTTATTTTTCTAATGTTTGATTGCTTAAAATGTATGAAACATTTCCCTATTTCATACAATGCAACAAAATCTGAGTCCCCCTGGATCCTGCTTTGTTTAGAAATGCTCCGAAAAGCATGTGATTTGACTATGATCTATGAGTATTATGAATAAGTGAAGAATCTTAAATATATATATGTTTATGACAATAAATAAATGTATTGAAATGCTAATGATTATTTTCAGGTTTAAATTACATTTCGAAGTGTAAATTTCCGAAGTTCACGTTGAACTGCATATTCATTTCAAAACTCAAGACTGTTGGAACTAAAAATAAAAGGCACAAGTAAAAAGTCAGATCTACCCATGTTTTCTGCATTTCACCCTGTAATAAATGCTTAGCCGAGCCGCTTTTAAACACAATTTGCTGATTCAGATGCACTACCATGAGGCCGGTGACATCAGCACCTCTTCCTGTTACGGGTTGGCGGCTGCCCCAGTGGAGAAGTGACAGGGCAAGATTTTACTTAGAAGTCAGCAAATATCTGTGTGTGTTTCCATTTTGCAAATTCCAAAATGCATTTCATTTCAGATTTCATATCAAATGTCTTAGAAGTACAATTTATGCATTTCTATATTTTCATGTTTATTCATATTAACGATGCATCATATGAAGACACAGCACACAGATATTAAATCTAATGCAAAAATCTATCTTTTTTGGGACAAAACTATCTTGCAGCTACAAATTCTGCTGCTGTGTTACCAAGGCAACGTTCCAACTCGAAATAAAGTGCCATTGACGTATAGCTCCGTGTGTTCCAAACAAGCACATATAAGAGTAATATCCTACATGGTTCATAGTACTCGCTGATGCCCCATTCCCAATGGAATTTACTCCGTGTTGGGTGTGCAAGAGCACGTGAGAGAGACATTTGTTTTGTTTGTGTGCGCTTCTCAAAATGTTCTTGCATCGAACCGCCATCAAACGCAATCGCCTGCGAGCAAAACGGTAAAAAGGCATGGTGATGTGCGGAGACAACAAGTTACAGCGATGAAATCAAAGCCAGTGTCAATTAATTTTTCCTCACTCTGATAAATGGGCCCCATTCCTCATCTATTAATAATGAGAGCAGAAAGAACCACAAGAACATCTGTCAACCAGTTTCTTTTTTCCCCAGAAGACAGTTGGCTGTCCCCGGTGCTCGCATGTGCCGGGAGGGGCTTTATTCTTCTGCCTGAAGACACCCATGGGGAGAGGAGAGAATGATCCTTAGCAGTCAATAAATAGATTGGCATGCATCGATGGGAGTATGCGGGCTTATTTACACATCCGCTTAATCAAAAAGAAGACGGGCAGGGAGAAAAATAGCCTCCCCGTAAGCTCTCTGCAACTTGGAACTCGTGTAAACTAAATGAGACTAGACAGCGTAATCGATTGTAGCTCCAGCCACCCCACTACATTATAATGACTTAGGAGAGATGTGGCTCTCGAAAAAACGGATAGAGGACCAAAGGAGAACTTTAAAAAATTGCAAGAGCTAGAAAGAAGAAAAGTTCTTAAAACCATCGAGCACTACCTCTGACACTATTAATCTTCTCCTTCAGATGTCTGGGCGTGAGGCGCTGGATAGATCTCAAGGGCGCGCGGATACGATTCTGCCAAAGTAGCATCGCAAATGAATGCTTCTCAACTCAACTTTATTTATATAGCGCTTTTTACAATTTTCATTGTTACAAAGCAGCTGTACATGAGACACATTGAATACAAGTAAAAAAACTAAAGGCATATACCTGTAAAAACAAGAAAAAGGTGAAAACAACAAAGACAGACATACAAATGCTCCACACACACACTATGCAAACATACATACACACACACATTGACATAGACGCACACACACACAGTGAAAGCACACGTTGGCGATAAAGGAGAAAGAACCACAGGTCAAATATTAAACGGACTATAAATTCTTATATGCAATATTAATTATGTCTAATTTCTGAATTCTGTCACTGGCATGTTAAGAACTAAGCTATTAGCACGAATGAATAAACACGGCGTTGGTTACCGCATAGGGATGCCGTGCCGGAAATTTGAACAAAAAACTGGTTATAGCCTGAGAAAGTGCTCTACCTTTGGTTCTTAAAAAGTGAGAAAAAAATAACATTAAGGTCACTGTCGTACCTTCGGCGAGTGGCACTGAAGATTAATGTCAACATTAGGGTCTCCAAAAGCCACCTAACTAAAATACCAGCCACTTCAGAAGAAGCCATTCCTCCCTAATGGCTAATGATCTGAGTCCTTCCTCCCTCATTACAGAAGACGGATGAACGGAGAGGTGCGAGATGTGCAAAGTCAGCAGAGTATAACCGCATGAAACAGAGCTCTGAGAGTGAGAATGAGATTTTATGAACCTAACGCTTTGATTCAATTATTTCTATTCAGTCAAGTGGGTACAATATCTAATACATCACACATTAAAAATAAAATGTAACTTACAACCCAACTCAAGGTGTAACATAACTTTTATTTAATTTGAAAGTGCTGGTATGACCTCGGGGTCACCCCAAGAAGTACATTAGATCATCGACACAAATATACAACCAGCGACATTGGAGAAGGACAAAATTGCTTTTCAGCAAAAACTGAGAACCGGATATGATAGAAGTCAGGTTATTGAAATAGGTCATAGCGTATTATTCATATCTTTTTGTCTTTGTATTTTTCTTCAGTGTGTTTCAGGTGGGGTCAAACTGAGAAAAAACAATGTTACTTTAGTAAAATGAGTCACACTTCTTAAACGAGAACAAAGCAAGACAACAAAAGGCAAAAATCTTAGCTGGGTGTCTTTTTAATAAGGCCCTATAAATATATAAAAAACGTTAACATGAAATAATAGATGAATTTATTAGGGCTGCCAAACGATTAAATTTTTAATCTAATTAATCACAAGGTTTCTTGAATTAATTTCGATTAATCACAATACTAAATATGATTGAAAAATTCACGTTTTCTGTGTTTCTTCTCAGAACAGTAAGATAAATGACAAGAAGGGGATATTACATTTGTCTCATCTTTTTTATTATTGTCAATTCCAAAAAACTATTTTAATTCTAAACAACTTTGGCAATTTAGCCATTGCTCTAGGCAAATAGGTGAATGTAACGTTTTTTATTTTCGAGAAAATCTAATTTAGATTTAACGCGTTAATTTTGACAGCCCTAGAATTTATTCAAAATAATAAATCAGTCAGTCTTAGGAGAATATTAACAGCTTGAATATTATTACTGTCACGCTAACTATAGACCACTTCGCAAGATTTAAACACTGGTCCAGCGACACTTCTGGCTTCTTTGTTTTCTTATATTTTATTTTAATCTTTTATATATAATAAAATTGTAAATATATTCGTTTTTTGATTTGGTTATAAATGTTCTGTTGGTTGTGTTCTGTTCAAACGCGTAGTGTAAAAAAACTGAAACAGGAAGTTCTTATGGACCGCTTGTCTTCTGAACCGGACTAGAGTAAATGAAGAAAAAAAACATTTTCCTACGTTTTAACCGAAGAAGAAAACATAAGAAATGTCTACAAGAGATAAGAGGTAAATAAAATGAGAATAACCCGATGCACAGCTTGTGGCTCCTTAACAATTACCAGCAAAGAACAGATTATAGGATGCCACGATATTAATAATGTTTGATTTAAGCGCAAGTTATACTTGAAATACTGTTCTGAATTCATAAGACCTCCTGCATGAGACGCACCATCTGGTCTTTCTCTTCACTCTGCGTGATGACTTGAATCATTATGTTTCAGCATATTGCTATCTTTGACTATTTTTCTTTGACTAACATAAATTAAGCGAGCTGTAATTCCACAGCCAGTTCTGTTTGATTGTCAACATGCCAAACGGCGTAACCAAGCACAGAACAGAGAACGCAAACAAATAAATAAATAACTCCAAACAAAAACCCCAAAATCTATTCCCTCGCAAAAGATTGAGCCATCTTTTCGCAATCATCCCCTAACATTTATCCCATTCTCATCTTTAACTATGCGAATTAGGATTTCATTGTGTTTGTGGCGCTTCGACCGGCTCTGACAGGGCCGGTAATGAAGAGCCATATGGGACGGCGGCTTTGAGCACGATGCTTTCTGACAGTTCTTTCTTTCATAATCCATAAACTCCATGCAGTCTGCTGCCTTTTTCACAGGCTGGAGCAACAAGTCCAATTTCACCCTCTACCCTGCAAACAGGCTAATGTGATTACACTTGCATCAAAACAATTTGAGCCTTAATTACAGCAGACACATCAAGGCGAAGGCCATGATAGGAATTTCTCAAAGGAAGCAATTGGCATGACGAATTAAGGAGAGAGAGATTAAAAATATGAAAAACGCGTTTCATAATGCCGCAAATGCCAGTGGTGGGAGCCTGGCCCGGGCACCGGTGTTTACCCTTCAGAGTGAAATAAAATTGATCTATCTCACCGGAAAACCATTGCATCGGGGTGCCTAATTATACTCTCTACAACAGGTGGTCTTTATGTCGCTATCGAGCACTATCGAGTTTTCTCTCCGGGTCATCATGTGTGCCACAGAGATTCGGTAACATCATTAATCTGGAAGGTTTAAACTGGCGTCGTGCAAAAGTCTGTTCTACCGCAGAGTCCAGTCCCTTTTGGATCCCAATTGATATAATTGGCTCAGGCGCATTTTTATGTGTCCTGTGCCCATTTAGAAATGACCGAAAACTGCTTTATATACAGTATTTACACTTATTTAGTAAATGTATAAACAAATCTTTCAAATTACATTATCAAAGCAAAAATTATATATATACTGTATGTGTACGAGAGGTCACAGGTTAAGCTTCAGGTTCTCTTACAGTGGATGTCTTTGAGGCTGTCAATAGACCAGTTCTTCTTTGCAATAATGCATTCTCTCCATTTCAACTTATCTATCTCTCTCCTCACACAGGTCTCTGGATCTCAATCATTTTGACTAATTAGCCGCTCCAAACTCTCTCCAGAACAAGCGCCAACTCTGTAACAATTAAAGCGATGGTTCTCATTACCGCGCTCCTCTATTGGGTATTTAGAGCCGTGGTGCTAAAAGTCATTGTCCTTCAGCTGGGCACCTGAATAAACGGCGCATCGGGATACGAGGTGGAGGGACGAGATACGGGAGAGAAGGTGAAAGAGGATGAGAGCTGATGAGCAATAAAGGCCGTTGACTGTTGTGAAGAGATATGCAGCTGATGCTTAACCTCACCTTGAATTAACACCTTGACATGAACGGGGGGGGGGGTTGTCTGGTCATTGTTGTTTATTTATTACAGCAATTTGGAGTACATCGCATGCACGTAACATCAGCTCTGTTTAAATAGTCTCCGAGCGTGCTGACTACATAGGGAGCATTTTAAGGGGCCATAAGTTTAGAACGTAGCCGTTATGAATATGTTGCTAAGGTGCCATATTTAAGCCAGATTCAAATCTTAAAGGGATAGTTTACTTATTGTCTTCTGCAGAACACAAAAGAAAAATGTTGGTAACGAAACACCCATTGACTTGCATTGCTATGTAAACTCCATACAATAGAAGTGAATGGGTTGTTCGGTTACCAACATCTTCTTTTGTGTCTTGGAGAAAAAAGCAAGTCATACAGGTTTAAAATGACAAGAAGGTGAAGTATCCCTTTAAAAAAGATAAAACTGAGAATGATTTCCAGTAAGGATGCTTTTCTAGTAGGAAGCTTCCTACAGTATGTCGGGAACATACAGCAAGGTGGCTCTCTAGGAAGTGGAACAGAGCTAAAATCTCACCTTTTTTGCATATGTGTGTTACTGTGAGCACATCAGCATCTGTGTGAATTCATTCAAGCTCCGCTGACTTACACACCCACTGATTTTTGTGTGCGTTCAGGAGTCTATTTTGTCCAAGCCAGTGTATGTAGGTCACCTAGCAGCACTGGGCCATCAATTTCACTGTCCTACTTAAAAGACATACACTGGAGAACTAGGCATTTTTCACTTAGAGTACATACAGTACCCACTGCTTTCAACCCGCACCCTTGCTGGCAGGGTTGGGAAACACTCTCCACGACATCAACAAAACAAAAATCTGAATTCAGGGACGCGATGATAAAAAACGGAAATGAAAGAATAATGGTCTGTACATGAGAAACGACATGAACAGTTCCGATAAGAGAGGCCACGCATAAACAAATCCAATTTAGAGCGTTGGCACGACGTAAAACGCACGAGAAAAAGGCAGCCTGTGATCTTATCGACAGGGAACCCCTTAAAATGATTTATTTTTTCTGGTTCTGGTTAGTTAAAAGTTCTGTTTCAATACATCAGAAAGCTTCAGAGCTCGCATCTGGCACAACTGATATAGTCCACTTCTTAGGAATGGAACATTAAAGAAGTGCCAAAAATACGTTTCCGGAGACTTCACCACTGTCAACAAACCGAGCAGGAAGGACTTCGCTCCAGCAGTGTCAAATTTAAATCTTTTCTCCGGGGTTGTACCTTCATTTCTCCTTGAATTATTTCTCACCCGCACAAAAGAAACAAGAATACCTTTTTCGCATGCGGTGTTTGGGTGTGAAATGAAGGATAATTGAAGGTCATATTTGTTTGTATCCCAACTAACAACTACTATCCATGGAACCGTTAGGGAAAAGCGATGACTTGGATTCAAGGTGAGATATTTAAAATAGAAAGAATAACAGTCTCCTAGCGAGAAATCATACACAATATTAACTGCATTATAATTACCAAAAATATTCAGACTTGGATGAAAGAGCAAGACAGATTAAAAGCAAATGTGTTTGCAGAAGTGGAGAGCGAGAGAGAGTTCCCGAACAGCACCTTTAGGAAATAAATAACACTGATAGTATGAAATTAGGCCAGTCGCTAAGACACTGGCCAGACTGTTTATGTTTGCAAACATATGGTACAATCACAGAGATGGACGATAAAGGCATTCCACATCAACAACACTTTCCCAGCAAAAGCAGAAGGCTTCCCAAAGTCACGCTATTGCCACCCCCGCTGTTTCACAGGGCCTCAGACGCTCACGTGCTTTGAGAATATTGAGATCTCACGCAAATGCTTAGATCTATCAGGGTATTAAAAACAAACATAGAACATGAGGTAATAACTGTCTTATGGTCAAGAGATGCCTGTGATGGGAAGAGTGTATTTATTTACTGGAGGACTCTTCTTAAGAATATTTGGCATATAAACTGAACGGAAGTAATGGCCTTGTATAATATTTTATGTGTCTTTTCAAAGTGTTGCAAAGTATTGTAACTGCCTTTAAATGCAAATAGCATTCAAAGGTCCAATGCATAATTTTTTGGAGGATACTTAACTACGTCTTCAGCGGCGTAGAAAAAGCTTACAGTAAAAAAAGCGTTATACTTAGACACGGGGTACCCTTTGCATGGAATTCGCCATGTTGTTTCTACGGTAGCCCTAAATGGACAATCTGCTCTATAGAGCATGTTCGGTGTAATGCTATCTCCTTCGAAAAAGACGCGAAAACGTGGCGAGATTTTATTCCTGTGTCAGCCTCCGTAGTTCTTTAAAAGGGAGGGGTGGAGCGAGCCACGTTATGCAGTCATCAAGCTCACCACTAGATGCCGCTAAATTTCATACACTGGACCTTTAATTGGGTGACCTTAAGAAACTTGGTTTATTATTTTAGTGTCGTAATCATGTTTCTCATTTATATTACCACAGTTTAACTAAATTACAGTGCAAAAGTATTAAAATACATCCATAAAACAAAGTGAGTTTGTATGCAGTCTTAAAAAAAACAGAACAAATTGCTTCTAATAGGTAAAGCAGGTGCAGGCTAAAGTGCAACTAAGTATTCCTTTTATTTCTGTTCTAATCTTACTTCTAATCTAAAAGCAATTTTGCCAAATCTTGTACATTTTCCTAAATTTGCTGTTTAAATCTAAACAGAGGCCAAAAAATACATAAGGATGGTCAATGAAACATGCTAAAAGACCGAATCTGGTGACGGCCTAACACTTTTGGACAGTCTCTTTCAAAGGTTAAACTATGGTTGCTACAAGTGGGACCATAGTCATTTTTTGGTCACTAAAACAAATCAAAAAGTTAACAGAAAAGTGAACACACTGTCTCTTCAGACCACCATTCCCCTGGAAATATGGGAAAAAGCAAAAAATTCTGAAAAATCTTAATAATAGAATGACATGAGGGTAAATAATAATTATCAAACAAATAATTTTCATTACTGGGTAAAGCTATTACTTTAAAAGCAATAGGAGGTTAAGAGAGGTTTCCACATCAGCCCTGGAGGCAGTTTGTGTGTGTGTGTGTGTGTGTGTGTGAGTGTGTGTGTGTGTGTGTGTGTGCGTGTGTGATGCTGCATTTGCACATGTTGCACTTGTGGACCGTTCTGCCGTCAGCCTCCTGAGTACATTTGAAATTTCATTAAGTGCAACATAATTGCTTGCATAATCAAATGTGAAAATGTATATTATAGAGCCATTCCAGCACACCGGCTCTATTTTAATCACCACGCCTGGGACGACGCCAAGGTGAATTAGCAGAAATTAAAAGCTCTGCTGTGTGGTGCGTCTCCTGCTTCTTGTAGTCAGTCTTTGTGTCTTATTCAGGCGCTTGGCGCTCCTCTCCTTCGGAGGATTTATTCCATAAGATACCCACCCTATTCACGCCTGTCAAAAATGTAACAGCACACGCTATGTAGGCGCAGGTGCCAATAGTAAAATACAGCCAAATTTGGGCATTAAATACACACATACAGCTGAGATGCTTTTCAGGAGCCTTCAGAGAAAGACTATAGAACAGGAAGGTGATGTTACAGCATTGGCTACCAACCTCATGTGTGCGTACCCTGTCAATCTTCTTGCTCACCGGGCAACTGTAATTCACCTTTATGCTTAATCTACAAGCTTCCTTTCAAATTTTGATACATTTTGAGGTCATAGCGGAGCAGTTCAGAGGAAGGTGCTAATCCTGCACCCCGGGGCATTTCACGAAAACTGGAAAGCAGAGAAAGAGAAGGAGTGTATTTGTCCCGGAGACACTATCTAAGGGGTTAAAGGGCTAGTGGATAAGCTCAAGTCAATCAAATTTCTGCAAAGTCATGCCTCATTGCTTGTCGATATTGATTTGGTGCCGTTTATAGTAAAGAGGCATTAGCATTACTCGGCTTCTGAAACAGAATAAATGGTCCAAACTGAACTAAAACCACATTAAGCGTGCATTGCGATTGATTTTGTGGCTTTGAGAAAAAAATAGAAATCGAAATAAAAAGTAACACAAATAAAAATACTCCGTATTGAATAAATAATGTCCCGTTACTGTATGTCCATCCCAAGCTATTAGTATTCTAAACTCGTCTTGCCTAAAGAAAGCTAAATGTTTTCTTATTTCCTTCTAGACCATTTTTGGGCCCGAGGCATTTTATCCCGCTTTAATTGCCCTTTGAGATAGGCCTGATCAATTCGATGGCCTGGAACCCCACCGCGTGCTACCATTAGCTCAGCTTTGAAGACGCCCTCTGAGGGGGGCGTCGCATTCATCATCGAATTTATCTAAAGGTTATTCAGATAGACCGGACAGCGGATGGCCTCCAGAATGTTTTTTTAGACTATCTGTTGCTAGTGCTAAGGGCTTAAAGAGCCAATGAGATGACCGGAAGATGCCTGTAGAGTTAGCCGTAACATTAGCGCCAAGGAAGAAAATGGAGCTAGATTTTATCATTGGGTTGAGGTACTTATCGAAGGTCAGCGCCCAGACACCGGAGAGGAATAAACTCCTGCAATTCTCTCTCTTTCTCCCTCATGCGCATACGAAAACCGCCCTGGCTAATAAATTACCCAGAAAGCACGGAATATTGAGCTTGCGCTTTCAATCTTTGTCACGATCTCCATCAGGCGCCTGTCAAATATTCTGAGGAGCCCTTAGTGAAAATAGACCACAATCTCTCTTCATCTAACGTGTAGTGTGACAAAACTGAATGCCGTACAGAAAATAGGACTAGATTAGTTTATATTACACACATCTTATGTCTATGGCAAATAGCCTTAACAGCAGCAAATTACCAAGAAGTAAACAACAACAAAGACTATTTTACAAACTATTTCATACAGTTGTTCCTACATGGTAACCAGAGTAAAACTAAGCCTTGAGCAGAATGATTTCCAGAAAGCCTTCGCCTAATCCCATTAAGAAACAACTGCCATATCACCAAGAGCTGCCATAAAAACTATTGTTGTAGGCCTAGTATAAATTTAGTAAATTTTAATGTCCAATAAAAGATTATTGATAAAAAGCCTATGATTAACCGATTTTTAAAATGATTTTAGGCGATGTGCATGTTCTGACAACAAACGACATTGGGTCTGACAGATCACTTTCTTCTCTATGATTTAATTTATTTTTAAGTAACACCAATTTAAAAAGTGTTGCTCATTTCGCATTGAAATTATTAAATTGTTTCAACTTTTTTTAAAACTGATTTAATAAAAGACACTGGTTGCAAACACACTTTTTTATATTATATCACAATTACAAAATATGGAGTTAATCCATATCCTAAGCAAATGCTCTTTCCTTCAGGAAAATGGTGACCTCTTAAAACATAACCAAAACCCTTTTAAATGCCAGGAGAACAAAATATTTAACAATATTAAGTCTCATGCTGTTTGCATCTTGATAAGAAATACATGTATTTCTACATTAACTCTCATTATCCAGTACCATGCAAAGCATGCTGGAAAATGGAGAATCTACTGTAATAGATTAAGTTAAATGATTGCACATGGAACAAATTTATTTTACGCTTTTCAAAAACTTGACACATAGACTTTGAACTTGTTTACGTATGTCGCATGGTTTGGGAGGAGACGTGAAATTGGGAACTCAACTGGTATTTAAAAATTAAGTTATCTAGCCAATTGCTTTGAGTTACTGCAACTTAAATATTGTTGTAAACACAAACACAGATGCTTGGGTTCGAATTACACACAATATTAAGCTTAAGTAATTATCAACATTATTAAGTCAGCACAACTCATCAAAATAGAGTTTAACACTTAAAGGTTTTAATTATACCAAAAATTTCGATTTTTTACTTTCACAAATTCATTAAACTAAGTTGTGCCAACAGATGCCAATAATTATTTTTTAGAGTGCAGAATCCAGCCAGTAAAATGGAACTTTATGTATAACGTGGAATGGCGCAGAATAAAGCAAGTTTAGAACTTCTTAATCGAAAAATAGCATTCTACAAAATTCACTGTAATGCACAAGGAAGACATTTCTGTTTACAGCACCTATACAGCGTCTATCAAAGAAAATAAACCATCTTTTAAGCCAAGTTAAATAGAACTGCATTTATTTAAATTTTTATATTTATTATGGGGTACAAAAGTCTGTGTACACTAGTGCAATGTTCCAAGCTCTTCGTCTCAATGCAATTTTCATCTTACATTTAGCCGTATAAACTTACGAACCACAGAATGTGAATGGAGTATCAAACAAATGGATGTGGGTGGCTGACGAATAAACCAAACATATGTCCTAGGGTCTGTCATTGCAAACATATTGAAGACAAACTGTCAATAATTTTTACCTTCATTGTTATTTTTCTTTTTTTAATTCTACAATTTACTATACTGCCCTACAAAGGCAAAGTGCAGTAACTAGGCAAAAACTGAAACTGAGAAAAATGCCTTTCTGATTCATATATCATTTATATAAAGCCAGTTACAGACCTCAATTATAACCAATTGTGTAGTTACTGCGCTTTGCCTTTGGACGGCAGTATAGGACACATGTACGGTTTACTTTTTACCCATATGCCAACTAAAACCACAGTATATCATCTTTTAAAACTAGTCTATAAACGGTTTCATCTTAACAACATAAAGTAACATTACAGCGCATCCGCACTATTGTTACCCCATCTGTACTTCCGGTGCACATTCAAAAAAAATAGAGTGTCCGTAGATTATTTCTGATAACCGAGAAGAACTGCTACTTGGCTAAACTTGTCTCTCCAATATTTAGAATATAGAATCCCAAGCTTTGTTTAAATGCCACCGAACAACAGGACCCATTCAACAAATTGTTTATTTAATAAAATGAACATACAACATAATTCAACAAATCATTTATTCAATACAATGACTATACAGTAAAATAATAAGACAAATTAATATTAACACAAATTCAATTAAATATAAATCGTTATATTAATAGACACTAGCCAAACACAAACCGGAAGTTAACTGGGGGTC
The DNA here is from genome assembly GCA_008369825.1 of Triplophysa tibetana. Taxonomy (NCBI): domain Eukaryota; kingdom Metazoa; phylum Chordata; class Actinopteri; order Cypriniformes; family Nemacheilidae; genus Triplophysa; species Triplophysa tibetana. Next base: position 14,789,819 of record CM017917.1, read on the forward strand.
AGGCACGTGCGCTTCCGATGAAACGTTCTATATTTTTTACTTGGAAAACAACATGTGACTGAGCCACTAAATAATACCTGTATGTGACACTCATGCAGGTACCAACAACACTGACAGATCTTCAACAGAAAGAATAAAGAGAGCAACCGAGAAAAAAAGAGACAGAAAGAAAGAAAAACAAAAGCCAGTATACATGATAGTGCAAGAGAACAACAGACACAAAGCTTCAGAGAGAGGGGAGCATCCTTCAGATTTTGATGGCATGCAAGTGGACACGCATTAGTAGCATCTCTAGGTATTTGTAAGGGCATAAGAGGCTCTCCATGCAGCCCCTGGATAGCTGTCACAGACAGCCGGTCTGCCCTCTCCACTTCCACCCCCCCCGTTCCCTTCATAGTGTATCCTGAAGGGGGTCTGAAGAGAGCAGGGAGCAAATTACTCCTTCATTAAGAGATAGGGCCTCCCTGTTATCATGTGCTTGTAATCCTTCGCTATGAAGCTGCTTTTAACAAGGTTTAATGTAGCTAAAAGCTGATGCAAACTAATCTACGGCAGATAGCGTAGCACCGGCTGAAATAGAGAATCCACCGGACATAATCCTGAGGGTCGTGCGCTAATGCAGTGTGGCTGAAAGAGAAATTGGCCGTCTGGCGGTACACAGCCGGAGGCAGGCGGGCAGGCTAATGATGCATCAGCGTCCATCATAACATGTCTACGCTTTCATACTTCTGCCCTCTCTCTTTATCTCTATCCTGTCTCCAAGGCTGAATTCTGCATAAGGCATGAGACCATTAGAATTAATGCATTTGAAACACATCTACGAATGTATGCAAATATATATATATATAAACTTTATAGATTAAATGTAAGCTTACTGCTTCGATACAACCTTTAGGACAGATCTAATTCACCTACACTGAACACAATGCAGATCTCAATAGCCTGCCAATCCTCGCTTTGTCTTTCTGACCACGCTGACCAGACCATAAAGAAATAAGATGTTCCTGAAAGATATTCCTCCATCCATCCACCCTTCCCTCCCTCCTTTTTTCTCCCACTCATTGTCTCTTGCACGCGTGAGGGGATCGCTCACGGGAAAATGTCACTGCCTGTCATATTTATAATTTGATTCATACCTTGTCAGAAATCTACTTACACCTCACAAGCTGGTGGAGTCAAGAAGCTGTCCAAGAGCCGATGGAGGTTAAACAGATCATTGTACATGTTCTCCCCACAATTTCCCTTAATACTCCTTTAGAAGTACAAGCCAGAAGGAAATGGAATTTTAATACGCCTCTTCCTCCAACCCATACACTTTAACCTGGCTCGTAGTCAAAAGATTCATGAAATTAAACACAAATTTAAAATTTCCACTTCCATGCCATACGCGTGGACTGCCGTTGTGTTGGGAAAAGGTGTTTAAAAGGAAGTGTGAAAGAAAGGTGTCAGAAGATGCATAGACGCTTTACAACTTGACTTTTTATTGAAACATTCAACATTTTCCTTTCTCGATTCCTATTTCAGTCTATAATTTCTCAGAGATGTCCCGCTTTTTGGCTAAGCCAGCTTTTCATCACATTTTTATATAAAAGCAGCAGCTCCCCCTGAGCGCTTCCTGTGAGCATCGCGCTCTCTCTGAGCTCTCTGATTACTAAAGAGTTTCTCTTTACAGCTGCTGTCTCACATGATCATATCTGTTCTCTATTCCCATTAAAATATCTGTAGGCCTCCTTTAACTCCGCTTATCATTCATTAAATGACATCTGAAATGCAGATAGCGCATAAGCACTAATAATCTTAACTGACAGACGCTAAAACTGAAATGATATAGCGATGTTTAGCGCTCTGTCTCAGCATGAGACTGCGGTTCCCACAGTTTTTTTGTATCAACTAGGTGATTGGGGAAAAAGGTTGCCAATGCATCGCCGTTTTCTCTCTGTAATGATTCTGTGTTGCTCAACAAAGTTCAAAAACAGGAATTTAAAATGAACTTATTAAGCGGCAACATTATCCAATGGCATGGGTTAAAAACATGAAAACATGAACTGCTTGACCTCCTTCTTATCCGACCCTCTGCTGTTCAGTGTGCTGTCCGAAACTGAGATGCACTGTGAATCATAGATGCTAATGTTAGATATCATTTTGAATAAGTATAATTCTGAGCTTCTGACCTTCTCCAAAAGACATGAAACTGAAGGTAATGGTTACAACAGCTAACTCAAAAAGGACAAAAATGAATCTTTTATCTCCTTTCTGAAGGAATTCTCTCTTTACTGTAGTGCTGTAGTACTCTGATCCACTACAAAGTCATAGCACATTGCTTGGGCTTTCAGGAACAAAGCCAAAACAGGTAGCAGGCACTGGGAATTGGCCGAGGAGATACATATGGTGAAGAGAAAAGGCTCTGGAGTCACCAGTTTAACATCTTGGATGTTTTTAGGTTGAAGCCTTAGTACTGTAACTGATACTTAGATTTATAGCACTTACTGTACATCAATTCTGAAATATAATAAAAAAATAATACAGAATGAATACATCAGACATAAATCGGATTTCCCTCACATGCCCTGGTCTAAATTCAACAGCTTTATATCACTAAACCCCAAATCTTTATTTTGTGTATTGTTGATGTTGCACAGCTGTCTTCAAAAGTTATACACCGAGAACCATCTAAATATAATACCTTCTAATGTTCATTACACTGTAAATGTATTCTTTAATACAGAAAAGCAAAAAAATGACATTTTACCCAACATTTTTGTGTCCGATATTTGCATTTTATATGTATTAATGTGTAGTGCAACATATAACTGTCAAATTTTAAGTTATGGTCTCCTGTGCAATGTAAGGGGCCCTATTGGAACAAAACCGTATAAACCAATTCAAATGTGACCTTGGACCACAAAACCATTGATAAGACAATGGATTACAAAACCATAATCCATTCCCTTGATGTATGGTTTGTTCGAATAAGACAATGTTTGATCGAGATACAACTACTAGAAAATCTGGAATTTGATGGTGCACCTTGAGAACTTCATCTTTGTTTCCAAACGCAATGACTTCAGTTTACTCCTTGTTTAACTGAAGAAAGTTTTGGCACATGGCAGAGGGAGTCAATGGGGCTGTAATAGGCGATAAGGAAAGGTAAATCTGGGTGTCATCTGCATAGCTGTGATATGCAATTTGGATCTTTTTCATTATTTGACTCAATGGGAGCATATACATACTGAACAAGAGTGGCGCAAGAATTGAGCCTTGTGGGACTCCGCATGTCATTAACGTCCACTTAGACTTATGCTCTCCTCATATAATACCGCCCCCATCTAAGTATGACCTGAACCATTTGAGGAACGTCCCAGAAAGACCGACCCAGTTTTCTAGTCTCTCTAGAAGTATGTTATGATCGACAGTGTCAAATAAAGCACTAAGATCTTGCAGTACCAGCACTGATATTCTGCCAGAATCAGAATTTAGGCAAATTAAATGTATTATCTTTATGAGTGCTGTCTTTGTGCATTGATGCACCCGGAAACCATATTGAAACTCGTCCAGGTATCCATTTGAGGTGAAGAAGTCGATCAGCTGGTTAAAAACAACCCTTTCAATAATCCTGCCTATAAAAGGAAGATTTGAAATCTGTCTATAGTTGCTCAAAATGGTGTTATCAAGATTGCCTTCACCTTTCACCTTTAAAGTTTAAATCTCCTTTATAGTTGTTAATAAGATACGTTGTAGCAGGCCGTTGCAGAAACAGGTTGGTTTTAACGCTCTCTATTGGCTTAGCGCTGTAATGACGTTGTGAAGAGTAGATTAACCGGAAAATGGAAATTCTAAGCTTCATATAGATACCAAACTTGAGTGGATAATTCCCAAAGTCCGAGCAATAGCGAGTGATATCTATATTCGTGTTTCCAGCCATTTTTGTGCACGATATTGCGGTTTTGATATATATTTATGGTAGGAAATTTACAAAATATCTTCATGGAACATGACCTTTACTTAATATCCTTATGATTTTTGGTATTAAGTTTTTATTTTCCACCATACAATGTTTTGCTGGCTATTGCTACAAATATACCCTTGTTACTTATGACTGATTTTGTGTTCCAGGGTCACAAATCATGATGAAATGTCAAATTGTAAACAATACTAGCAATTAAGGTTGCAAAACAAAATAACGTTTCTCTTCTCTTCGATAAGAGCACCAACTATCATGATTCTTCCTCTTCGCCACCCTTCACCACCCACAGCTCCATCTCTCTCTTTCACACACTGATTGATTCAGGATTGTTTTAGAGCTAAAGGAGCTCTTATCTGCATGCCCATTAAGGAGGCCCTTCATTAGTGGCGGTTGCCGTCTTTCAGCGTGTCTCTGTCACCATGGCGACCGCAAAGCATTGTCACTCAGCGCCAGGACATCTTCATCCACAGAAGAGCGATGAGGACGTTACGTCTCTTAAAACCGTGATTTAAAAACATCTCGACAGCTACGCTGGCATTTGTGCAACCATAGCTACAATTGCTGCGTTCTGAGGGCGAATGCAACAAACACACAGAGAACAAATAAACGCAGGTGTCTTTTCCCACAATTCGGCCATTTATTACACAAGAGATCATTCGTTTTGATTTGAACATGTCTTGGATACACGTTGGGCACGTGTCGTAGCCGCTAGCCTCGCCTACCTAATAACGGCCGATGTGCTTTGAATAAATGCCATTCATTCAAGTGTCATTACTGCCTAAAACCTGCATCGGAAAAAGCTGAATGTGTTTATCTTATTCATTCTCGGGCTGAAATTCACCTAAGAAACTCACCTCCCATTAATCTTCCTCAAAGCGGCAGCGGCGCGTTGATTCTACGGCCGCTGAACGAGGGAGGAGGTGTGGGTGCGAGGGGTATCTCAGAGTATAATGCTACATTCTCCTCTTTATTGAAAGTGACACTTTGCGAATAAAGGCTTGGTGAACACCATAAAGACAATTTCATATACAGATATGGTGATTATTTACCAGCTAGTCTAGACCGAGCGAAAACAAACAAAGTAATCTATGCCTACTCTGTCGCCGGTGCGAAATGTTCTTGCCAAGAGGAAATTAGCCGGCGCGACTTTAAGGAAAAAGTGAGATGTGCGGGCTGCATCTGTTAAAAAAAAAGTGTACAACCGTGGATTTGCCTCAGACGTACACAAACACCCACATAAACAATCGCTGAAGATTTGTTGTCACGTTTGTAAAGATAGAGCTGAGAAAAACAGGTCATTACAAAGCAAATTAAGTGTTTTTCCTAAACGAATAAATTAAACGAGCCACGAACGAAGCCAAGCCCAACACTGGCTTTGATAATAGATGCAACCATTGGACGACCACACTGCTCAGCATCTCGGTTAGGTAGCAGGTGCAATATAATGCGACCACCGCACGTAGGCCTAAATACTTTTTCGTGCCAGTGTCAAAGCACACAAATAAAAGGTGTGTGTGTGTGTTTGTGTTAGTGTGTGTGGTGATCAGCACACATTACCGCAGGTCCTTTGTGCTTCAGACCGCTCCTGATAAGCTTTTCCATTGGCATTGTTCTGCAGAGATAAAGCCTACTGAAATGAAATCTAAAGGCTAAAAGCGCCCCTTTTCCTCCCTCTCCCCTCTCTCTCTCCTTATTCATCCTCTTGCTCTCTATCTCTCTTTCCAAGAAGCTTATCTGTCAGAAAGGCTGAAGAAAATGGACAAGCTGTGAGAAAAGTCCAGGTCGACCACCTCCCTCTCCCGCTCAGCTCTTTTCAAGCTGACCACCACCGGGCGCTTCTGTATCTCCGACGCGCACGACTCAAAGCCCCGGCCTCGCCGTAATCCCGGTGAACCGAGCGACGCAGCCCGCGCAGAACCAATTATACCCCCGCGGGCTGAAGGACCAGCGTGTAGCAGCCTGCAGCTGTCAAATGCGCAATAAAACACCATCAGGCATTTCCCAGATACCCTCACCCCCGAGTCTGGCACCTCTCAAACAGAATTTAGCAAAAACTCTCTCAACTGCTCATTTCTAGCTGTGTCAGACTGCTCTCAGTCTTACATTCTCTCATATATTGTGTTGCTTCCCTCCGGCGAGAGCCACCTGGGAGACTTGTTCTCATTAACCTTGTGCACCTGTACGAGGCAGCTTTTAAAGGCAGAAAAATACCCTGCCCGAGTCAGTTGGATTCATTTTGTGAGCCTGTGTTGCTTACTGCTTGATTTGAGCTTGATGAAACCTTCTTTTTCTTCTCTGTTGGTCTACTCTTTAACCCAAAGGCATGCTTGAGCTAATTTCTCCCCTCGGTGCTGACATTTTCAACATGAATTTTCAATGACCTCCTTCAACAGGTCTTTCCCTCTGCAGTCATGAAGATGGCTGTTTAAACACGGCGGCTCTTCAAGTTGCCTTCAGGCTAATGTGATGCGATTACACTAACCCACAAATGTATACACTCGGTGTTTTAAGAGCTCCCAGGACATCTGAGCTCTTCTGCAATACCTAGTGAGCTGCCTATGGCTTAATAAGGTGCAAGCTTAGTGAAACACGCTATGTAGAAAGAAACACACGCGAATGTTTCCCCCTACAAATATGACCCATAAATTATCCATAGTAGTCATAGTTTGGATTTTTATTTTGTACTTAAAGTGTAAGGAAACATCCCCTTTCAGCTACATCCTACCTCACTGTCTTCTTTGAAAAATGCAATTAAAATGGGCATGAACGCTGTGAGAAAAAGAGCTGGTAAAAAACGGCGAAGGTTCCGGCATGGGAGATGGGCACTTCAATCACAAGGCGCTGTCATGAGTAATTAGGAGAAATGTCTTCCCATTGGTCAAGAAAACACAGTCTCTTGAATAATAATGAGACGGCGATGCCTCATCGATGTACTATAGTACATCGCCACGTCACATCCTTTGACGTATGCCAGATGAGGATTTTAAACCCGGAAGGCAAAATAGGGCAAAAATGGTAGAAATTAACAAAATATCTCTACTGTATTAGCTTACAGTTGCTAACATTGTTTTCTATGATGTGCAACACAACCAACTTTGCTTGCATCTAAATAAATGTTGTTTAGTGTTTTGTGGCTCTTTAAACAATAGTGACACACCAAAATAACTATACATTACCATCATTCCTGTAAAACAGTAATCAATCTGCCAGAATGCATGGTTAATAAAAAGAAAACCATAATTAATTTCCTAAGGGTAGCATGTTGTTAAACGACCCAATAAACAAACACAATCTTCTAAAAAAACAAACCACGCAGAAACCAAAAATAATCCAAAAGTGACCTAATAGTTAGACTACATTTTTTGTTGTCTCACTTTGTCATCTTGAACTATTTTTCATGGAGTTCACTGCATTGCATTCTAAGATTCCCTTTCTGCAATTCCGCCCTGAAATTTTGCTAAAAGAAGTTATTTTAGGAGGCAGGATAATTAAGTTGCCCGCTTTAGAAACAGCCTTTGCGTCAGGAGCGTGATGCCTCAAAATGTTGCCTCCGTAGGCAAGCCCTCAAAGTTTTGGAGCAGCGCAATACTGCTTCAAGTGGTCCCTGGCCCTATTTAGATAAGTAACAAGTTTAGAGGATCGAGAGCGATAGAGATAAAGAAAATAAAAATAAAAACTTGCATCATGCTTTGTTTGAGGGCCTTACTTAAAATGCAGCAGTATGAACACAAGGTATGTCTGCAAGATTTCTTTCTTTTTACTTACACACACACCCGTACATACAGTCAAAGCTCTTGACAACTTAATAAGACAGACCACATCTCCAAGGAAGACAATGGACATGAGCATCACTCCCACTTGACGGACACCACGACAGAAAGAAATAACCGGACAGGCTATTAATTGCTCTTTCTACGCCACCCACCAGAGCATGGAGCTCTGATATGTCTAGAGACAGACAAATGTCTTTCTCCCGTGACCCTTGCGAAGATTCATGGAAAAGGTTCAGCTAGCAGCTATACTTGGATTTCTCAAAGAAGACAATAAAAAAACATATCAATGCTCTGACAACTGCGGGTGGCCGGCGTTTCCGTGTAGACAGACGACATCAAGGGAATTGCTTCCTGTTTCTAGAGAGCGGGTCACGATGGATTGCTTTAAGGTCATTTAGCAGCAAAAGAAAAAGACATTTCTGCTTTAGGGTCGAAGTTCACAGACTGTGAGAGAACTGAAGGTGTTTTCCCATCTCAGAAAGGACTCAATTAAGGGTCTTTTAAAAATACTCTGGTGTAGGAACCGTTTGAAAAGTGGGAGGGGACTATATACAGCATGCCTTATGAATATTAATTAGGTGATGTTACTAGAGTGAGAGCTTTTCAATTTATAAATTGCGATTCCACTTTCTTCTTACCACTGCAGGCAAGCAAAATGAAAGTCTTAAAATACGATTACTTCCCAAAAGGTCGAGGGGATGAGCAGGAAAATTTCAAAAGCACGAGGAAAGTTATGTAGTGGTTACACCTCAGGCTACAATAAACAACTGCAGCGCTGTTGTGTTTCTATACGATCTCGATGCCGAATGAAAGTACAGAATAAATAATTCATAACCGGACTAAATAATGTATAGCGCTTATTATACAAAGTAGAAAAACAACAAACTGTTTTGTTCGAAGGATCAATTTGTTCCCTTTCATTTGTGTAAGAGTAATTAAAACAGAGTGTAGGAGCGGCGGTTATGCGGCGGCGTAGACTAGCAACATGGGCCCTACCATCTTTCTTCTCTTATCAATTAGTGGAACAATAATATCGTTCCCTAGTCGCAAGAACCATTAGCATTTTGATTGAACATCTCGAGCGCAAAGTGGCGAGGCTATGGAGCGCCGGAAAACTGTCTTGTGTTGCGCTGTTCCATGGTTTTCTCCACCGGGACCTGTCACTGTCATCTGACAAAAGCCAGAGATTATATAGGGTCCCTAGTCCTGGGAGAAATATAGCAAGGAGAGACATAGGGAGAGACGGTGTGAGATGTTGCGAAACAGGTACAACATCTGAGGCCTGAAGAGACAGATCTCAATGGTTTTTAACCTCAGTTGGTTTCTCGGTTGGAGTGGTACACTAGGACACTACAACCTCTTTAAACAAAGATTTCATACCTGCTGCACACATCTTCAGCCAACAAAGACACTCAGGGATCGAAAAAGCACAAGAAAGACTTTACACAACCAAGAGATTTCCCAAAACACAAGCACTCCTACTGTAACCATATCCGTATAAATATTAGGATGTCTATCATTAGGCCAATAATAGGAAATAGGAAAGATTGATCTATTTAGAAAAGATTAGTAACAAGTATTACTCGGTTATATTTAATAATTCTATAATTCATTGATTTTATGCCAGTTCACTTTATAATGAACAATGTTTGATTAAAACACACAAAAGACTTACAATACCAAGGTTATTCAATCTTGGGAAGCAATTTTTTTGAAATATCATTAACCAATTATCATTGATTAATAAATCTATTTATAATAAATGTTCAAAACAAATATGGAGAACTTGAAATATCAAGTCCATAAAACACACATCATGTACATAATACTGTGCAAAAGCTTTGGGTCATATGCCTGAAATACTGAGACGATTTAATATGTTCCAGCATCTACAAATATGATGACTGCATTTTGCAAATACGTTGCTCAATCCTCAATCGATAAATTTAATTTGACTAAATTATATGACCAAGTAATCCATCATCGATTATTTGATGACATCCAAATTACACCAATAATACAGGGCTACATTTAAATGTATTTAAAAGTACAATTTAAATCGGACAATTTGATTTTACAAATTTACAGTTTAGCACAAGCCAGAATCTCTATATCAGAACCTCTCAAGAGAAGATCTGTTCTAGTTGCGTCATTTTGCACCATACAGTGTGTATTTACGGTTTAATTTGCAGCAGGTTTAATGTTGGCTCTTTAGACACGAACTGACGTGAACAACAGCAACTTGTCAGGCGAGCTAAGCATCTGTTCCTCGTCGTGGTTTCACACCACGCTTATGTTCAGGGGCTTACATAAATGACTCAGGACAGAACATTAACGTTCTCTTTGGAGAAACCTGTGAGATTCTCAGAGAATTTCATCAGTGAGATGAAAGTGTCTGCGGCGTCTTTTTGGTAGTGCTTGGTAAAGCAAGCATCACTATTCTGATTTTTGTCTATGCTTGTGAGGCTTTGAACAAAATCCTAAAAATACATGCAAATCATATACAGGGACAAAAATATCATAAAATCTAGTTTTTTTTACTTGGACCAGGCATGAACCACTCATCACTTCCCTATAGAAAACACAGAAAATTGAACAGCAACACATTAACACCCACTGACAGCCGGCTATAAACAACGCAGCATATTTTACACATTACAAAGTCTGGTGAACATTTTATATAAACTTACTTTAGACAACAGTTTTCACTTGAAAAGAAATAGGGGAAAAAATGAATCTGGCCCTGATGCGAAGCTTGATAAATCTGGATCCACAGCCTCAACCAGCAACTACAATTTAACAAAGAACCCAGCACACCAATCCATACCAGCTCTTTACAGAGATCACGAGCTGACACTGAGACCCTGTGTTTTGGATTTGTGTGTCAGAGCCCTTTGGAGATGGTCAAATGAGAAGCGTAACGTGAGAATGACTATGTAAGTGCAAAGCTTTGTTCCATTCTCCATTTCTATTGTCAGTGTAAAGTCATCCGCTACACAAGCACATACACACACACACACCGAGGACAGAAAGATCGATATGAAGAAGTGGTGATTCTGAACTACCACAGAACTGTCAATGGATCATACTGTCGGAAAGCATCCAGGAAAGTATCCTGAGTCAATATGTCGTTCTTTCTTGTCTGCTTTTTATCTAAGACGCACACACACATAACCACAAACTCATTAGCCACACACAAAAAATCATGATAGCGCACAGTCTGAGGGAAGCTTCCTCCGGTGGATACAATAACCAGCCTTTTATTTCCACAGGGGAATAGAAGGCCATGCTAAGTGAGAGATGGTATTAAAAAGAAACCATAAGACGCACATGAAAAGGATGATATTTGCACGGCCAAGCGAGGACACCTGTGGCGCCATTACCTGGTGGCGTTAGCGGAGGGGGGCTGGGCTTAATAATGCATGAACCAATCAGGTTGTCGTAAAGTCATTATTTGCATGGCGGAAGGTCATGTGACCTCAAAAGCAGCTGGTTATTACCACTGTTTTATTATTTATCAAAACCATTTTCACATCCAAGGGACCAGCCCGCCTCCGCAGCTGCTCCCCGTCTCCCCCTGAGCCGTCAGCCGGAGACCCCCCGCCAATCACGACGCCTGCCAATCAGCTAAAGGCAATCACGAACACGCCAGCCAATCACTAGGGGGACGAGTTGTTTTTGCTTGGCAAACGCCCGGAACGAAAGGTCATAGGTGTCAATCAGGGGGATATTCTGGGGAGATTGAGAAGTTTATTGCAGGTTAGCGAAAGTATAAGTACTTAGAACGAAACACTTATAGCGTGACGTGCCGGACAAAATAAAAAAATTACGCGTCCAGGTCCGAACTAACGCTCACGTTTCCCATTAGCCACTTCAGCCTTCTGTCATTTTCGTTAACACTGTCATACTTGTTTCGATAATGAAAACAATTTTACCCTACGTTGTGAACGCCCACACGCTCCTAATTTCTCTGATGACTTCTCAACATGGAGGCACGGATGGCTACAATTTTCAGCTGCACAATTCCTCCATGCGTTCCTTCTGAATGTCTCTGAGTTTAGGTCTGCATTTCTTGGTTAATGATAATTAATGATGATTACACATTATACATTTAACAGTCCCTGCATGCCACTGATGCTTTGAGGCATAACTAGAGAGAGCAGAAAAAAAGTCAAAACGACTAATTTGTCCATTTCTTGCTATAAATGGAGCAAAGGGAACAGAACGAATGTTCAGACAATGATAAACAAAAAATAGGCCTACCATATTTTTTTACTCAATCCACTAATTTCCTTTTTTTAAGAAATACATGACAGAATTTAATAAACTTAATTTGTTTTTAATACACTTATTGTAAATAATAAAAAATACTTTTTTTAAGGTATATCCAAGAAGTTTCAACTATGAGCCATGGTAACATGTGACAAGTGTGATCGCTCACAAATTTTTCGGTTTAAACACTACACATTTTGTAAGAAAGAATACTCAAACGCATTAAAGCTGCAATTCGTAACTCACTGGGGTTAAAAAATTCTACTTTTAAATAGAAAAAAAATGTGTAGGCAAGTAAATAACAAAACAGGGTTGTATATCTTCAATTTGCGATAGTAAACTTACAATAATTATTTTTAGTCGAGCTCTTGGAAATGTAATGTACTTTCGATGTCATTTAACCATAGCCGTAAAAAGAACAGAGGTAAAAGTTACAGACTATAGCTTTAATCAAAAATATGAGATGAAATAATGTCTCTTAACCTATTACATTTAGGCATTTAGCAGACGCTTTTATCCAAAGCGACTTACATTGCTTTATCCTATACATTTTTCATAGGCATTTGCAATCCCCTGGGATCGAACCCACAACCTTGCGTTGGTACCACTGAGATACAGGAAAGCTATTAAGCCCCAAACGTTATTTAAAACTATTTATGAGGTTTTAACAAAAGCGAACACAGTTTATTAGAGTAAATTTCCCTATTGATGTATAGTTTACAACCTACAATCTACAATACACGCATCTCAGTTCACATCAAACCAACGGCAGCATTCCACAACCCCAGAATTAATGGATAATTCATATTACAATTAAACAATTCCGTTAAAGCAGCTACAAAAATTGCAATTTTTCATCTCTTAGGTAATAAATAGCTTGAACACATTGGGCCCTGTACAACACAATGCAAGTTCTATCACAAATGGTGACATTATTGCTTCCAAATGAGAAAGAACCACTTCTGCATGTTACCAACGCAGCAACTTCCACTCCGCTAACGTCACCTGATGATTTACGAGGACATTCGACAGAAGAGAAAGCAATAAAGGTAAGAAAAGAAAGCGATTTTATGATGACAAACACAACATGCAAAAAACGAAACATAACAATCCGTCTGCTTTCACCTCTAACAGACCGGCCCTGCATATTATTGCTGATGCTATTCGACCGAGGAGAATAAAACAATAGCACACGCTTGCCAGAACACTTCTTTTAGTGTTGTAGACCCGTGTTTCCTGTTTCTCCTTTCCAAGCACGCTTGCCAATCCCCTGCAGTGCTTAACCTCTGGAAAAGAATGTGTTCAGGACTCTATGAATGCTGATATGGTGCGGTGTGTTCTCCGCAGGCCGGACTCGCACCAGGGTGGCCGTTTCTGAGACGGGTGTTTGGAGAGGTCATAAATTGAAGAGCCAGCAGCATTAAAAGGTCAGTGGTTGCGTAATTCCACACACAATGACATATAACTCAGTGCTGACCGCTGCCGTGTCCCATATGGATTCTAATCCCCACGACTAGGGCATCAGGCTGTTTGCCACCGGCATCATTTTATCTGAAAAATACCACACAGGTATCTGGTTTTAAGGGATTTAACATCTCCATACGACTAAGATAAATGCGGTTGATAAGAGGGAGGGTGGGAAAATAGAAATGATATATTATCATGGCTGTATATTATAGATTGCTGTGCATTTCAAGAAAATGAGCAGATTTTGTGATTTTATGATGTTAAGTGCAGTATTTTATGTATATCCGCAATGCAAATCTGTAAATCAATAAATGTATTAATGTAAAGAAATTTTAATGATGTTTGCTTTTAAAAAATCTGATCATTTGTTTTGAAGCAATACCAATAAAGTATTGTTATAAACAATACTGATACCATGTTATAAAAATATTTTAAGTTTGAATCGGCAGCGAAAAAACTCAATCGTGACATATTTTCATTACCATCAAAATTGCTCCTAAAGGTCCAGTGTGTAATATTTTGGAGGATCTATTGACAGAAATGCAATATAATATACATATATATGTCTTCAGAGGTGTACAAAGACCTTACATAATGAAACGTTTTGATTTTATTACCTTAGAATTAGCCATTTTTATCTACATACACCGCGGGTCCCCTTGCATAGAATTCGCCATGTTGTTTCTACAGTAGCCCTAGACGGACAAACTGGTCTACATTGCACGTTTCATAAAGAAGTCATCTCCTTTGGCAAAGAAGCTAAAACCTGATGACATCTTAGTTCTGTGTCGGCCATAATAGTGTTCAGCAATTGAGGGGTGGAGTGAGCCATTGGTTGCAATTCGTAACCTTACCGCTAGATGCCACTACATTTCATACACTGGGCCATTACGTGAAAAAAAGGACTTTTTAGATATCGCTTATTTTCAAAATAGGTCCTAATCGGTTAGGGAAGGTTACAATACCTCATGCAGGAAGTCATTCATTCTTCCTGTCTAATCTCTTCCTTTAACAAGTCACAAGAACTGCCACTTCCTGTAAATGGCGCCATGTGTCAGTCCAGTCTCTCAGCGGTGCACCTGCTTATGCAGTCATTCTCACAGCTTCCAGGGAGTCCGACACTGGGCTGCTAAAGGTCAATGCATGAACTTCATGCGCTTCAAAGTGTCTTTCTTCATCCCCTTTGAACCCCCCAGCACACCTGCTGCAAACCCTGTGCCAGCCACAATACCACCGAGGCTTTTTTGAACCTTCCAGTATTTCCACAGGAGAAAGCCTATTGGAAGACCAGTGACCTGGATTTGTTCCACGGTCTCTCGGTTGTGGCAGACAACAGCATGAACCGAAACCAGTTCGGTCCGGTCACGCAGCTTTTATTGAACAGATTTTCCAGCATGAAAAGTTTATGACAGGCCTGTTCGATATTACATCTTCCTAATGCATCTCTGAGGCTTCGAGCCTTCGTCATTCTCTCTCAAACTGAACATAAAATTTCCTCCTCACTGTGATTAGAGCAGCTCCAATTAAACGTGGCTCCGGGAAAATGTGTATGATTAACTGTGATATTTCAATGACATTCCTCGCTAAACGCTAATATTGCACAAGGAGGGGAAAGGATATTAATCGCTAATGCTAGAAAACGCTGTGGTCCGTTTTTGAAACCGCGCCAGTAAAGGTGAATCTATATCTAATTAGGTTTACTCAAGGATCTCCGACTGAGAGCTGTGCCTTACGCGGAGCCTGTGGAAATTGGTGCCGTTACGTCGCGAAAGGCCAAAGCAAACTCCGCTAACCTTTGGGGGCTTAAACGACCTTCCGCGGATCAACGGTACTTACATTGTTTACACACGCCGCGCTACATTATTGCTACACTTCCGGAACGGCGTCAGCAAAAAAGGATGCGGTACGGAGGCGAGCGGGAGAGATTAAGTACAGCTGATTCACAGGATGTCCCTGATCATTTTAAAGAACGTCCTTCTAGAGCGCCCGCCACAAAAACAGCCGTGTAGCCGTATTGATTGGTGAAGGAAACACAGTTTTCGAGCGCTGATGAGGATGAGTCAGTGGTATGAAACTGTACAATATTTTTCAGCACTTAATAACCTTCTTAAAGACGGCTTGAGGGGATTTACGCCGCAGAAAGACGCGCTTGTGCCGCAGCATAAACAAGTGACGTAGGCTACTGTCAGGGCGGTAGGATATCAGTTTATCTGCGTTAGATGGAGAGCACTGTTAAATACCTCTCAAGGTCATAACAAGAACACTGATAACTTTACAAATTAGAAATCAGTCGACATTAAAAGTCTTAAAGGGATTAGTTCAACAAGAAATACTAATTCTGTCTTCATTTACTCTTTTCTTTTTAAACCGGTATGATTTTCTTTCTTCTGGAGAACACAAGAGAAGATATTTTGAAGAATGTTGGTATCCAAACAACAGCGATAGTCATTCATTGACATTGGTTTTGAGTCCACACAATAGAATCCAAAAGATACCGGCATTTTCGGCCACCAACATTCTTCAACATATCTTCTTTTGTGTTTTGCAGAAAAAACTAAGTTGTACATTCTTTGAAATGACAACAGGGTGAGTAAATGATGAAAGAATAACTACCAGATACTCAAAAGTCTAAACCTATACTAGATACTTCAAGTCTGGTGAGGTCATATGGAGCAGTCGACTATAAAACCCCGTCAGCCATTGAAAGGTTTTTTTCCTGATGTGTCTAATCAAGGCCAGAACCCGAGACTGCTCTCACTCAGTACGACTGACTGAAAAAATAAATAAATAAAACAACTTCCTTTCTTGTCTTCTCCAACCACCAATCAGCATCCAGCTGATCTCAACCCGCCAGCCCTCTTCAGGCTCAATCAGGGAAGTAGCAGATAATCACTCAGTTGTTCGGGTAAACACAGAAGTAACTGCACTTAAGGCTTAGAATCAGAATATCACAGTTAAGCATCCTTCATTCACGTCTCTGTTTGTTGAGTGATGAGTTCTTTAGGCTTCCGATGTTTTTATTATTCTGAAAAATGACAGAGAGGACGAAGACATGGGGCTGTTGTCACAAATGTGCCAATGTGATGTAGAGCATAATAATCTTTTTTGGGCAAACAGTGCCTATGATCACTTATTTTCTAAGGAATGTCTATACTTTCACTTTAGCCTTACACTGTACAGTATGTGAATAACGGAAAGTTAATTTTGTTTCAGTTTAAGACTTGAAGGTCGAATTGTTTTAAAATATCATCCTAAGAAATATCCTACAAATAAGTCTTGTTTGTGACCGCAGGAAATCACAGCCAAGAGGTCTATTTAAACGGGGTTGATGTTGAGTAATTTCCTTTTTTTTTTACATACAAAGCCACTTATTTTTCTGTTTGTGAAGGTCTAATGAAATAAAACTGTGACTATTAAACAGTGACAAACAGAGCCGAAGGAGGATCGACCATTGACTGCCAGAGCAAAATGTTGACTGATAATGTAATTATTAAATATATATAAGAAAATGGCCACAATATTGAAATTTGAATGTGTCTGCTTGTAAGCAGTATTAAAAATAGATTGATGAGTAATTTATATTTAGACAATAGAGGAAGGCATTTTTTCTGTGTGTTTTATTCCGGGTCTAATAAAATAAAACAAAGCCAAATAAGGATCAACTATTGTCTGTGAGAACAGTACACAAACTAGCATCACATGCCTTTGCATTGCTGATAAATACGATTATTATTAAGAGGTGTACAACTAAATGTTGACTCATAAAATGTATATAAAACATCCACAATATAATAATTATCAGATATTATTAATAAAGAATACACTATTACTTGTACTACTTTTTAATTCCTTTTTTGAATGTATGTTTTCCAAATTTCAACTAATGTTTTTATACAGAATTGATGACAGCACACGTAATGCAAGTAAATAGATATACTTAAAATAAAAGACTAAACTTAATCTTTTACTTTGCTTTTTCAGATGAAAAGTAATTAAAATATAGTAATCCATATTACCTAACACTGACTAAACTTAAGCATTGGGAAATAGTCATTTCAGAAAACTGCCACGTATTTTCTTGCTAAAACACAAGAAACATGTCATTGTTTCTTGTGACAGTTCAGTCCTGCCCTGAACTGTCTAGTCCTCTAGTTGGCCATTTCAGCTAAGCAGATTACAAGCAAACAATGCAGGCCTTCAAGCAAAACCTCGACGTCTCCTCGCATGCACCTCGCTAAACAAAACATGCCTGCCATTGTCCTGCGCTGCACTCTCGCTTCCATCCACTGCTGGATGGGATTCTGGGTTTAATAATATTTATTTAAATGTCGCCTATTTAATAAAGCTTTGAAAATTTTTAAAGCTGCAAATGAAATGACAACATTTGACTAAATGTCCGTGGCTGTGAAAGAACTGTTGCTTGTTTTCATAAATGAGTTGGGCTGTTTCCACTGAGAGCCGAGATCAAAGGGAATGTAAAAAAAAATGCATCAATTTCGCACAGAAGACGTTTAACTAACCTTGAACATGAGGTTTATATCATTTCACGTCGATCTTATAAATACACAATCCGTCTCTTATCTGCGGAACAAGCCACTCTTACAACTGATTTCATCAGATCATTTATTATTATCTGTGGATGAAATATTAACAAAAGTAGACATCCACTAGCAGGATGTGAGCAATGTAAAATTGTGTCTTTTGTGAAGCCTACAGATGCAGTGCGAGATATGCCAACACGATACCTCACACGAGCACATGCAACTATGCATGAGAAGACAAACTGGCATGAATACAGATGCAAACTTTCTCTTACACACACACACACACACGCTCTCACAGCCATGGTCAGCTATGTAGAAAGACAAACATTTGATTTTCGAGGGACACATCTGTTTACGCAGCCTATTAAATTACAATAAGGGCCATTGGTAGCTGGTAGCATCACTAATAAACCCACCATCATTTTCGAAATGCCACAATATAATAGCAAAATTACAAGGTAGAATAAAACATCGAGAAATTACATTGCCATCATCCCTGTAACACATTTCTTCTATCAGACAAACAAATCCGCCGAAGTCAATCGGTTCTTGAAATACGCAGTTTTTATATTTCAGCTGTATGATATAAAATGTGATACTGTATGACATTTTATGTGATGTATATAAAAAACAATTTGCAGTAATTTAGGATAACTTTCATTCACCAAAACGGATAAAACACTTCACCAGATGCAAGGGTCACGACACAATTAAAAGCCTTCTTAATGGATTTTTTGTATAGCATCACACAATATCCAGTCTAGACCAAAAATGTAATTATAATGGGTTCTAATGGGTTTTGTTGTCTTTTCTCGTGTAGAGTTGCAAATGCAAAACATGTAATTGATTGCGTTTTACATACACATTTGTACTCTGATTATGCTTGATAAGCTGATAACAAGTAAGGTCAAGAAAGGTCATGTAAACGCGTAAAACGGTTTTCTTTTATCGGGGAAGGCTTATAAACGGCGTAAGCAAAACCTGCTCGGCAGACGTAGCTTTTTACCCATTACTCCAATTTTGCGCATGTACGCATGTATGACAGCGCAAAAGTAAAAGTCGCAAAACGGAAATAAGTAAAATAACGCATTAAAGTCCGCTCTCGAGTCATGCAGTTGATGTCGAAACGTTGAAAATGAAAACTATTGATGCATATGCTGATTCCGCAGACATACGAAGAGATATAAAAATACAGCTTCTGACCGTTTTCCTGCTGTATTTTTAATTACTAAACAGATTATCGATGGTGACGTCACTGCATGTCAGAAACCTGCCAAAGTCTCAAACTTCCATGTGAATGCTGTTTTGTGTGTAGCAGGTTTATAACTATGCATGAAAACATGTGAAAACGGGTTTCATTTATAATGTGATTTTTGATAGATATTATTTTGTTGCATGCAAACACACTCCTTGATATACTACTGTATATTCCAAGAATTTTGAAGTCAGTATTGCCAACCCAGAATTTGTAGCTATTTTACAAGTGGGCTAATTCTTACGAATTTGTACGATGTATATCGTATAAGAACGTACGATTATAAGAAAACGCAATTCAAGAGCCCCTCCCCTAAACCTAACGTCACTGGAGCAATGCAAATCACACTTTAACATACGAATAAGATTTAATAAATATTTGCCACCTGGTAAACTACTTATGAATTAAAGTGTAGGTATTGAAATATTTGTAAATAATAAATAGTAAATATTACGTGATGCAATACACAACAGCCACAGACTTCCACCCCATTTTCACATACACACACCAACAATTTAAAAATAAACAGACTGAACACGCACTGTCACTTCCCACCATACACGGCTGATTTATCTGAGCACTCGAGCAGCCAAAACAACCCGACACGCACATTCCAAGTATTTAGGGATTTTCTGGAAGACGCTGAAAGTGTCTCTCCAGTCACACTGATGAATGTACAGTGCCGAGATTATCAGAGCAGAATTGTGCTAAGGTGTGTAAAATCAAACTCAGGCGCTAGGCTTTGTTTCTCATTTTGTGAAGCACATCTGTAGCATAGTCACTTGAGGACTGTGCAGAGAGAGATAGAGGGAAAGAGACACAGACAGACAGGCGAAATAAAGAACAGATAAAAGATGAGACTGAAATATGCCCTGCACGTTTCAGACAAAGCAGAAAAGACACTTTATCGGCCGTTTCTTACACCAAACAGCTCGATCTCGGCCACAGTCATTCTCGTGCCGTGCCTGAATGCAAGACCTTGACCGTTGTCCTTCCGTTCTGGCGTGGCTGCCGCCCTTTTCACAGAGAGGGATAGAAAGGGACGAGGGATAAAGAGAGACTTCTTGTTTAGTGTTCATCACCCCTGAGCTGAAGGACAGTGTTAAAAAAGTCTTGCAGGGGGCGTAAAGACAGACAGACTGCAGAGGATTAGAGTCTGTCTGTCTCTACCGCTGTCCTCTGACATCTACGACAATCTCTCGGTCTGTCTCTCTCGCTCTCTCTGTGCATCACGCTGTCTCAGATAATGACAGTGAGACATCGAGCTGTGAGATTGTCTGCAGAGGAAGGGAGGCAATTGTCTTTTTGCTTTGGGTTTGGTATGTTAGTCTTTATTTATTTCTCTGTTGATTTTTATAGTATTTGTTATGAAAAACAAATATGTGACCCTGAAGAACAAAACCAGTCTTAAGGGAAAATTGAGAATTTATACATCATCTGAAATCAGATTAACTAAGCTTTCCATTTATGTATGATTTGTCAGGATCGGACAATATTTGGCCGAGATACTACTTTTAAAAAATCTGGAATTTGAGGGTGCAAAAAATCTAAACATTGAGAAAATCGCCTTTAAAATTGTCAAGTCCTTAAAAGCTAAAGTTTTTATACATTTACGGTAAGAAACTTTAAAAAATATTTCCATTGAACATGATCTTTACTTAATTTCCTTGTGATTTTTGGCATAAAAGAAAAATTGATCATTTTGATCCATACAATGTTTTTTTGGCGATTACTAAAACGTTCCCGTGCTACTTAAGACTGGTTTTGTGATCCAGGGTCACATATCTAAAATATGTTTATATTGCTGGTGGTTTTTCATATGTTTGGACCACACGGTATATAACAGCACTAAATCAAACACATGACATCTTAATCTCTAGACATCTGTATCGGACACCTAAACATTTGGCGGCCATAAACATACAAAAGCATATTTATTTACGTCACGTTACTTTGCAGCGATGCCAAAGCAAAACCATTTTATTTCCTCCCAAAAACATTAAAGGTACAGTGTGTAGGAATTTGAAGGATTTATTCACCAAAATGTAATATATAATACAAAACTATGGTGTGAGTGGTGAAGAAATACCTTACAAAATGAATCGAAATGTTTTTATTACCTTACAATGAGCCATTGTATGTATATACACCGCGGGCACACCCTTCAATGTAATATATCAAATTGCACAGCCATGTTTCTATAGTAGCACAAACTGAGCGCGTTTCGTAAAACGAAGAATGCACGGGACTATGTTCTTCTTCGGCGGCCGTGTTTTGAGGCAGCTTGCATAGCCACTACATAGAAGGATTAGCAAAAGAAGTGGAAGAATAATAACAAAATTCACTCGTCATGTTTTTTATTAGAAATAGAAGCGGTTCTTTTGTTGCGGTTAGAAGTGAAATTTGTGCTAATGGCGGACCACACTCTGCACAAGAGCCGAGAGAGCGTCAATCTGTTGCAAAATACAATGGAGCAAGGCGAAGTCGAGACAAAAAACGAAAGAAAACTCGAATAAAGATCATTATGGCTTTTCCCAAATGGAGGGCACTGAAGCAGGAAAAGAGTTTGCTAAGCGACGCCGAAGCTGCCAGTTTTCTGCTGGACCGGTAAGTTTGTCTAATTTCCGCTATATAAGTGAACTGTTTGTTTGATAGCTTTAGCTGATAGATGAGCTGAGCATCAAGATGAGTCGCGTTTTTCCTTGTAATTTTTTGCACTTTGTAATTGTACTATAAGTCCTTGTTGCATAGTCGTGTGCAAATCAAGTTAGAAATCATGTTAACAATCATAATTTGCATAAATCGGGTGTAATTTATATTATAAAAATGCTTAGCTTTCACATCCTCTCTTGTGCGGTCCTCCCGGGTAACGTTAGCTCCTCTGACTCTCCTCGCCCTGCCTGCATCTCCAACACCTGTATCTCTCCAATCTCTTCCTCTCCCTCTTACTACCTGTGGTAAGTCCTCTGATTGACTCCGTGATGAGAAAAACGTCTGCTAAGACTTTCACTGTTAGATTACACGCCTTTAGCATTAGCAAGCGGTTTTAATAAGCTGTAAATTACGAACAAAGTTACAGTGCCAAAAAATGCTATGTATAATAAGCGAATAAATCACTGAGACAATGTTAAACAAGTAACAATAATATTCACTATAACGATTAGAGTAAATGATGAATTAGGTAACTTTTATTTATTTATTTTTCTTTGTAAATAAGCCTCGTCACTTGACTTGCAAAGGTTACTCTCTGCTGTCTCAGACGACATCTCTGTCCTGTGTCTGTAACTTCAGTCTGTTGTTCGCCTGTGAGACGTAGATTGCAATTATCAACACCACCGATAATGGCCGCTATCATTTACGGAACCCTTTTGTCCTGTGACGGCAACCGTAGCTTCTCTAATGGGAGGGAGAGGGGGGTGCCGGAGCTTTAGGTTGCAATTTCCAACTACGCCAATAGTGGCCTCTGAAACTTACACACAGAACCTTTAAGTAACAGGTTCCTAAAAGAATGAACTCTCTCGTACCTTTTCTAAAGTATAAAAAACGTTCTGCCGTAAAAATGAACTGCATTTCAATCTCTACATTTTCAGAAAAATGAAAATGCTGTCTTCAAATTTAGTTTAAACGTCTCTTCCTGCCACCCCATTACCATTTCCTTGGCCACTTCAATTGCTCAAGCCGTGATGTGAAGTAATTGCTGCGAAGCTATTAAAAATATTTACCCCACGGCACCTTGTATAACTGAAGATACCATTGAGAGAAAAATTTAACAAGGACGACACACAGAAACAAAAAGACAATCGCACATATTCCAAACTGCAAGTAAACAAAAGCTAAACACATTTGCTGGCATCTATTGTTGCTCTGTCATTCTGGGATGTCTCTTTGAAAGTGTCTTTAATAGAAATAGCCCGGTCCTATTCTGCATTGTTTGGCAAATTGTGGTTTACCAGCTCCATGTTTAATAGCAGCTGATCTCATTTCCGACCTTGTTGCTCTTTGCTGCTTTCGCAAAGGATCTGAGAATAATAGTGTCTTTTACCCACTGACGCTACACCGAATCTTTCCACCCTTACTTTGACCCTTCTTTTCTCTCCAACCGAGTTTGGGATCCCCAGAGAGCCCCTTTTCCTCGAAACACCTGCCCTCTGTTCCCATAGATACGGACACTATGCCCAATGGGAGTATTTACAAGAGTGAGCACAAGTGCCCAGGCATTGGGCATCGAGGGACGAGCGAGACAGAAGAGAAGACAATGTGGCTTAAAGGTCTACGACTGTATATTAAAGATCTCTATTAACGAAAACAAACAAAACATTTTTTTCAACAAATATGTTTGTGTAATCTGAGAACAACTTGACATTTCAAAATGCTCTGTTTTGGTGACAGGACGATTTGCCATCACCTGCAAACTGTTTTTGACTTGAGGTCGTGAGGTAGATTAAAAAAGCTTAGCCACTAATCGGGAGAAGGAAGAAAGATCACAGTGACTTATCGGCTGTTCTTGGGATGTCATAGACATAGTGATCAGAAGAGTCAGGTAAAGAGACAGCTAGGAGCGTCGCAATGCTCAAGAGGACAGGAAGTCCTTTGGGGAATGGAGAGGAGGGGTGTTTGAAAGAGAGAGAGAGAGAGAGAGAGAGAGAAAGAGAGATAATAAAGGGCAATGCACATCCATACACCTTCAAATACAAGCGCGCCTTTAAAAATATGACCGATACGGATTAAAAGGCAAATCTCAGGTTGAAAGATTAATACCATCCACTTCATTTCCACAACCTGTCCATCTACCAGCACTGAAAGCCACTTATAAAGCATAAAAGACACACCGCTGCTCCTCGGCCTCCTCATTCAGCCCACACAAAGGCCACTCAAGGCTGAGAATCTCTCTCATGGCTCTCAGGCTGCTACAGAGAAGTGTGCTATACCAGTGAACGCTTTTGCATAAAGCTCGCTGTTTCCCTTCATGCCTCCCTCTTGTTTTCTGTCTCATGCTCTTTTTTTTGTCCGCTCTGCTCTTTCTCTGGCTGTGTTAAACCAGTGCTCAGCTTTACAATGTTTTCTCCTCTCATGAGAGGCCTTGTCGGTAAAGCCAGTAAAAGAGAGGAGGATCAGAGCAGGATAAAGCCAATGGACCACGCCGCCCAGAGCCCACAGTCTCCTCGTTTCTCATTTTCCTTCTCTTTCTCCTCATTTCTCATCTTCTTTCCATTTTCATTAACCTCAATTTTCATCTCCTCCTCTATTCAATTCTGCTCATGTCATCTCCTCCTCTCTCCTTTCTTAAAGGGATAGTTCTCCCAAAAATAAACGTTCTGTCATATTTATTCACCCTCAAGTCATTCTAAACCTGTATGATGTCTCTGTGTTTTTGAGTACAATGGAAGTCTATGGGGGCCGATGATGTTTGGTTAATGACATTCTTTAAAATATTTTTTGTGTGTTTTGCAGAAGCCAGAAAGTCATACAGGTTTGAAATGACATGAGGGTGAGTAAATAAAAGGATTCTCCATTTTCGTCCCTCCTTTCTCTTTGTCCTCTACTCTTCTTTTCCTTATTTCTCCTCTTTATCTTTATCTCCAAACCCATTCCAAGATCCCCAATACACCTTTAGGCAAAGCGAAACAAAACAAACAAAAAGTACAGTAACATTCCACTATGCTCATTCCTTTAAGGGGAAAAAATCACATACACAATCACAAAAACATCTCTCGGTTGCGCAAAGTCCTGTATATCATAAGTCTGAAGGTATTGTACATTTCTACACAAGCCGGCGGGTACGAGGCCACATGAACGAGAAACATTCCATTCTGTGGGTCCGATGGTAAATGTCGGCCTAATCAAATAGAGTCGATGGATTGGCTACAGTGGAAATCGTTGCTCTTTTATTGGTCCGCATTAGCCTTGACCTTCAGGGCTTAAATGAAACGTCCTCGAAGATATAATGCTACATTGAAACATACAGCGCTGGGGCTTCCTGTTCCTGCATGGTAAAACCTTCAGACTGAACAAATAATCGGCGTTCAGATTAACTGAAGGACATTCGGAATATCAAACACACAGGTAAGCATACAAATGTTAATGCATATGCAGACAAAACAGTATATGGAAGAAATGGCCTCTTACCTCTATGTCTATTTGTAGTTTTATCAAACATAAGCATAGCATCTTCTACCTGTAAGAGAAGACAGAGGAACATTAGTGCCATAATAGTTCAAATTGGCGACGATAAAGCAGAACAATTGAAGTAAATGAGGAAACACAATAAACATTCTTTCATCACTTACTAACCCTAAAGTTGTTCCAAATGTGAATAAATGTATTTGTTCTGATGAACACAGAGAATGATATTTGGAAGAATGCTTTTAAACAAACAGTTCTTCACCATCATTGAGTACCATAGTAGGAAAAATGACAATGGTGGTCAAAAGTGCCATAGTAACTGTTTGCTTTCCTTCATTCTTCCAAATATCTTCTTTGTGTTTAACAGAACAAAGACATTTATAAAGAATTGTTTCCTAGTAGTCAACAGTGACCAAGATTACAAACATTCTTCCAAATATCTTTCTCTGTGTTCATCAAAACAAAGAAATTCATACAGATTTGGAACATCGTGAGGGTGAGTAAATAAAGACAGAACTTTCATTTTTTTCCTTGGACTTTAT
This sequence comes from Triplophysa tibetana, assembly GCA_008369825.1. Lineage (NCBI taxonomy): Eukaryota > Metazoa > Chordata > Actinopteri > Cypriniformes > Nemacheilidae > Triplophysa > Triplophysa tibetana. The sequence continues at coordinate 14,815,759 of CM017917.1, forward strand.
GCCAAAAATGTTCTCAATAGAGCTTGTACGGAACATTGAACATTCCTTCGACACGCACAAATCTGACACCTGCTCACGGTCATGTTCGCTGAAGAATGATATTCCTGCACCAGCCCAAGGGTACCATCTCATCTGACCCTGATAGAGACCTGCTCATCCTTGAGGAAAACCCTGCCGCAAATACCCACATCTGAGAGCAACCAGGCATCACACACCAGGACTCCCAATGTTTTCTATACATTCTGTTCTGTCTGTGACTGAAGCTCTCGTGATACAGATATGCACACATGTTAAACACGTCCAGCACGGGTCTCTGAGATCAGCCCTAAAGCAGAGGGGGTTGAAAAACACCTTCCTTTCACAAAAGAAGCCATCAGTCACTCAGCCCCATAGAGAACAATAGAGCTGCGAGCTTTAGAGTTCCTCATCACCCTCAATCACATCCAATAAAGATCACACTGACTGTCTCTATCGCCAAGGCCGAGAGAAATCTGTTATCCTCTGCTATCACTCAACGCATATTTATTCTCCCCTACAAGAGTAGATCTCCATCTGAGAAACACGTTGCATAAATGGACAGTAGGAACATTGCTTATTTCCGATATTGGCAAGCAGGCTTCTTTATTAGGATTAGGATGGTTTATATAAAAATTGTGTGCAAAGTATGGATGAGTGTTATAGGAAAAGAAAAAGGTTTTGATAATATCCAACAGCCTGTTTTTCAATGCTAATATATTCTCTTCTTGAAATTGTGTGTTTTGCTTGTAAAAGTATGATTCAATCAGAGGAATTATGATTTAGATACAATTACAGTTTTTTAGGTAGTGACCGCACTGTAAAAACTGCTGTCGTGTTAAAAACAAATTGAACACATCCATGTGTCTAGTAAGGAACCACACCTTTTTTGTTACTTTAACTCAACATGTGTTGTCCCTTTCATTTATTTAACACAAAATTAACACAAAACGAAGCATAATGTGCCAAAACATTCTTTGGCATTTTCTTTTTAGAGTGTGGCATAGTTTTGTGGTATGCTATTTTAATACATGATGTGTAATTTGAACACATTTCACATCATTTTGTGTAACTATTGTAACATGTGGCTAGTTTTGGCTTATTCGTATGAACTTCCTACGTTCTCATTCGAACAATTTTGTAAGTCTTGTAAGTAATTTTGCTGTCGTACCTGTGACCTTAGGTTTAGGGGCAGGGTTAGGGGAGGGGCTCAGTATGGCTTTTTCCTAGAAATGCTTCGTTTTTTGTGCGATACACAACGTCGGAATTTATACGAATTAGCCACCTCATTAAATAGTAATGAAATCCAGTGAGAATTGGCCTATTTAGATTGAATAAGGATGCACCGAAATTAGGGCTAGACAATAAATCGAAAAACTAATCTGGATTACAATTCCGAGTGAAATAATTACATAATCACTGAAAGCTTCAATTACATCTGTCCATTTGCGCCGTGTGGTTGGGCACAGAATTCAGTGGCGAATCAGAGAATTAATATGTTAACATGTCCTTAAGCCACTCGTTTTATATTTTTTACTACAAACATAACTCCCATAATTATTTGTTATTGTTGTTTATATTAGAAGGAGAATATAAAGAATATGGCATGCAGCTGTTTCACAGAAAGTTATAAAACATTTTAAAGCTACAAAGTAAAATCTATTAACAATAATAACCACAATTACAATATTGAGGTGAATAATCGACAGCCCAAACCGAAAAGAAAATTATTCGCCAAAAGTAAACAAAATGACAGACTTGCCCGAAGGCAAATACTATTGTAACATGTGGCTAGTTTTGGTTAATTCATATGAATTTCGAACAATCTCATTTGAACAATTTTGTACGATTTGCTGTCGCACCAGTGACTTTAGGTTTAGGAGCAGGGTTAGGGGAGTGGCTTCAGTATGGCTTTTTTCTGAACACAAATACATTTTTCTTGATTTTTCATTATGATTTATTTGCATAAAAATCAGCGTTTTAATATTTTGCCTAAAAAAGATATATATTTTCAAATCCAAAAAAAATTACTAACTTTATTTAACACTAAATATTTAACAATTCAAAGACTTGTTACAAACAACGAATAATAATACTTAAAATAAGTGAATTAGCAAAATAATAGTTAGGAGCCCTGCTTCTTGAATAGCCTTTATAACTGACTCCTGACAGAAATCAAAACAATCTTGCCTTCTTGTCTACAAGTTGAGCTTTCACAATATTTACCAAAGATTTCTGTCCACTGAGAAACTGTGGAAAGAGATCTTGAAATCCTAGTGTTTCGGTGGCTAAACTACACATGCAGGAACACAACAGCACAACACAGTCACCAGGCTGTACTTGTGTTCCTCACAGCCACATTTCAATTGAATCAATTTAAATATGCTGTTTCTTCTGAGCTCTACTAGCACTAACTGGGTTTCATGGTAATACTAATGTCAACTCCTAGCTATCTGCTTAAGTACTCATTATATCCACAACATAATGTTGTATGCATTTAATCCATCATAGTAGCCAACCTAATGGAAATGTTCATGCAGAAGTAAATGGATTTTTCGTAGAAACTACTACCATTAACAGTCAGATACTGTAAAGTGGGAATATAAACTATCAAGCCTATCGCAAACAGTGTGATGCATGTCGGATTTGTAATTATGTTGTCTATGTTGTTGGACGCTAGTTTATAGGCCTGCAATTGGCTGCATCGTACTCTGTCCAGACATAGGAGAGACTCCTGGCTGCTGCTGCACTTAAGCATGATGGGAGGAGACAGCCCTCAAGTCAGGCTCATATGTAACTGTCTTTCCTCATAACCAGTCTCTTTCTCTCTCCTGCTTCCAACTTTTCTCTCATTCCTACAGTGAAAACCTGTGTCACCTGTCTTTATGTCACAACTCAAACCTCAGAGATATTACTTCTCAGCTGTAGCAAAAGACTGCATCTGTCCCCTGCGCTTCTGTCACTTTGATGGCGGCAGAGCGGTCAGAGAAGATGTAGAGGTCGATTGAGTGAATGATTGAGTTAATAATGCTTTAACCAATTAAAAAAATATTGAGATTTGAATTGTGTATGATAGACACTCATAACCCGAACAACACAGGACCCCATAGACCTGCATTGTTTTCGTCACCATACATTTGGGATACAGCATTGTTTGGTTACCAACATTCATAAAAATATCTTCTTTTGTGTTCTGCAAAACAAAGCCAAACTGGTCTGAAAAGACAAGAGGGAGAGTAAATGATGGCAGAATTTTTTTTGGTGAACTATCGCTTTAATATTATTTGACATTTATATTATTGTCCTATACTCACTGACCCAATGCACAAATGCAAACCCCACACTTCCAATTCATCATTGCTACCATCAAACTATCCCATCCCATTCAGGCCTTTCAATAGAGGACGTTTATTCAAGGATAGATTCTGCCTGCCTGCGGCCATCGGATTTTCAGATAAGAAGCTCTTGAGGGCACACATAAACACTGAGAGAAAGAGAGAGAGGCAGAAAGAAGGTGAACGTGGTCCCACACCCGTTCTGTGCCTAATCTTAGTCCACTCGCTTCTCTACCTCCTGTAAGAAAAGCTTGAGGAGAATAGCTCTCTCTTCAGAATGTAAGGGGGCCGTGCGGCCCCCAGAGATAACAGTCCCGCTTTTATATTCGCTGAGAGGGATGAGGTAAAAAGAAGGGAGATTCATGAGTTTGAAGAGAACTCTTTGAATTGTTCCTACTAGTCTTACAGCAGGAGAACAGACGGCCATTTCAAGATCTCTACAATATCTCAACTGTTTCTCTAAGACAGTAATGGAATTGTGGAGAGTAAGGACAAGTTGCTTAAGTTTTAGTGTATATAATATATTTCAAAACTGTCCCAAACTGTCCTCCGATTTGCGAAGACACAACAGATTGCAATTACCCTAAAAATCACAAAAACTAAGTTACTTGAGGTGTGTAGTACACAATCTCTAGCATACTCATCTCGTCTCATGTGTCTGTTCAAATACAGATATGCAACAAAACTTAAACCTAAATGAAACAAGACAGAAAACTCCATTACATCTCCTGGGCCATGACAGAGTTACACAATTCTCCCTCGAGAACGTTTCAGAGAATCTGGAAGGCTAATGCCGCTCACACATGCGACTGTGCTGCATTCAAAATGGCCCTGACCTTTACTTGTTAGCTCTTGCGCCTGTGCCCGGGACTCTGAGGGGCTACGGGTGGCGAGACCCCGAGCTCAGCCCGCGCAGATCGATGAGAAACAAGCCGGCGCGCCACGTGTCCTTAAAGTGCTCTTATGTAGTGAGGAATTAATTAGCGGCTGGAGAGACGTGGCGGCACACATGGTGCAGGATGGCAAATTGCACAAGCTCTCCGGGCTCAAGGGGACAGTGCCATTAAAAGCCCCTATGGCACACCCTAGGTGGTTGCGCTAGTTTGCCATTAAACACCATTACTGTTAATTGACTGAACAAGTGGTCTTTTTACAGGCCGTCCTTAGCTTGGTCAGTGGCTAATACGCGCTGTGCACCCGGTACAATGAGTAAATGCCACGCTAATGCCTGTTTTATGACAGGCATGGAAGGGGCAGGTCCTATCCGAGCGTCGATAAAACTGCGTTTAAAATGTAGTTTGTGAGAGCGAAGTGTAGCTCGCATTGAGATTTATTCTTCTTATTAGCAGGGGCCGCACATTCGGCCCTCTGAGACACGTCTCTTTATAGGCTTTTATAGCACCAGCGTTATGAGGAAATGTATACAGGCGTTGTGATCTCATGACAACACACGCAGCTGGCGAGTTAACCAGGGGTCGTAACATCTGCCTCTTAAAGAAAAATGACGTAAATAACACATTTCCAAAACCAAACTTTATCCTAAATTGCTCACTCATGACAAACCGGATGCAATCTCGCTCTACGGAAGCTGCGCAGAGATGCTTGACAGGATGTTTTCATTTAAGTCAGAAATATAATTGGTATGTCTGTGGGGCCATTTTTTTATTAACTGTGGAAGGTATCAGTGGGAGGACAGGGGGAATACGAGTCAGCGGATGCGCAGTCAGACAGGGGGAGATTGTGTTTACATGCAGGCGAGGGATGGAGAGGAGGCAATCCAACACTTGGTTAAATTCACTCAGCCGCCAGGGAGTGGAATCTACCACCTGCCATATCACCGCTCGCTAAATCCTCCTCAGTACAGAAAGAAAAACTCCACCTCTCTCCTCGTGTCAAACGCACGAGTACGTACATGTCACGCCATAGCAGAGATCTGCAAAACACATGCAGCAAAATAAAATTATCAAATGTTTTGAATTATTTATCGGGTCCCCAACATTGGGTTTTGAGACTAAAAGCATTTTACAGAAAGGGGAAGTGCAACATAAAGTGACTGAATTTTCAAAGCATTGTTTAATGGATTGTGTAAAGTGCATACACACATCCATATTTACAAAATGTATTACCATTGTAAAAACAAATGTATTTAACTTTAACTACTAACCGTCAGTAAACAATTAAAATTATTTAAGTTTCACAAATTACAGGGTTACATACACTTAAGTTCTCTATTTAATTTGAGCTAAACATTAATACAATAAAATAAAAAACAGCATTTTTAACAGCTGTATAACCTGGTGTTAAACTGCAGAAAAAAGATAGATATCTGACATAAAAACATACAGGATAAAAAGCCAGACATAACAGTCGGAGCAAACGTGTCTTTTGCAGACGCAGTCCACGCAGGTAAATCAATGACACGATTAGCTCATGAGAGAGAAGTCCGAACATATCTCAGTGCCTCATCACGCCTGTGCAGGTCTTTACGTGCATGTGATCGAGCAAACAAACCCGGCGATAAAAAATAAACAGTGGCAGACGAGGAAATGGATATTCAGAGGCAGGTTTCATTTAGCACCGCGGCTGTGTGGTAGAGGAGACGTTTATTTGCATAAAGGAATTGGAAGTGACTGCCACCGCTGGGTGCGGAATCTGCTCCCTCGCCTACCGCAAACTCTCAAGCTTACGTCTCCCATCTTCCATCACATTTGTTCCCTCTCTTTGTATCTGCTGGAAAATCAATGCTAAAGGAGCACGGCTTGCCTTTTCTCTCAAGGACGACGGATCAGATTTCACAGAATTTAAATTCGGGGAGTGTATCTTGCGTAATTTCAGGCCGATATGGACGGTAAATAAATTATTAATTTAACAAATTAACACTGATTAAATGAAAAATAGTTTTTGACAGAAAGCAATGCAAAATAAACTAAATCGAAACAACACAATTAAGAGAAAGAATGTTTACAAAGCTCTCCAAGAGACAAAGTTAAAGTTCAACGGCAAAAACTCTACATTTTCAAGAATTCAAGACTCTTGTGCAGTTATGTGTTATCTCTCTTTGTTTACTTACTATCTATTTTGGCCTGTGGATAGCACTCAAAATGAACCTTCAAGATCATGCAAAGATTTCGTTTTGCACCATCATCTGAGTTTCATAATTCCTTTGGAATATTGAGAGTGAAACTACAAACAATGATATCAATGATGCACTTATTTCTCTGCGAATAATCATAACAAATATTAAAAACGTCAACTATCTGTCCTTTGATATGCCTGACGCTGCCAATTAGTTTGAAACATTCACACATCCAGACACCGCAAGCCGTTAAAGTCCATGTTCAAACTGCCTCCAAGGAGACATTTCTGCCCCCTTTCCAAGGACTGGACACTTGTGGTTAAGGTTCATGGATCCATAATTGACGAGAAAAGCTACTCTAATACATCAAACGTGTTTGCGCACAGATCTAAACCAAGTATTTATTTCCCTTTGATGTCAAATGTCTACACCTGGCGCTCTGATAACTCCTTTCAGAGTGATGCCTGATTCAGGTCCACTGTGACAAAACGCTGTACCGAAGGGGAACATATATATTTGACAAACAACAGGCCCTTTATGAGGTGGGGGTCCGCCACGCTGTTTTGCTGGCTGGATAAGCAGTGATTTCAGTTCCAGCGGTGCTAAACCTCTCCACTCATGCGGCAAATCTGTTTTTAGCGACTCCCAGCACTGTGGACATCTACATGAAAGCCAAAAGACCAACACAAAGGCAAGGTTAAACCAACACCTCGGACGGACAGGTGGTAAACTCCAGCTACCCCTAAGTAGGTAGACGTCGTGACAGGTTACTCCACGAGGTTATCGGCTCATCGCTGCATCGCTGTTGACGCGTCGACCAGGCATGATGTAAATGTATGTAAATCTACGCTCCTAACTGACAGCCTGAAGATGAGGAACAGATGAGATTAGGTACAGACGATCACCCCGCCATCACCACCCCCTCCGATAAGCTCATTATGCCCTTAAAAGGTTTAATTATCAGAGCCATTGCGTACGAACGTTGCGTAGAGAGCTTTGGACCGAAATCCTGTGTAAATCCTGGCATGTAGCAGCGTCTGTCAGCGAGAAGCAGAAACAATCTCAATTAATTTAGTATAAAGACGTTAATTACTGCGAAAAAGAAAAGATGACCGATTTGCTTGGGACAATGTGTTCGGTGATGAAAAGCTACAGTGATGTTTGTGTAGCACCATGTAATTCTTGTCGAATTCACAATACATTGGATAGCCACAAAAACAAAATCTCACTTATTTACCAAATACCTTCAAATATGACAGTATAAAATACTGTGCATTCTTTCTTAAACATCAAAATTTTCTATTTTTATCAATCAAAACTTTTAAAATGAATAATTTCAAACACTTTTGAATACGTATTTACTTTAATTCTGGATGTGATTTTGGAAAGGCCCACATCACTATCAAAATTCTGTCTTCATTTAATCGCCTCACAGTTCTTGGCTATCATTGACTACCCTAGTAAGAAAAATATATTTGTAAATGTCTTTGTTCTGTTGAATGCAGAAATAAGATATTTTGAAGAATGTAGGAAAGCAAACCGTTAAGGGGCAATTTTTACTACCAATTACATTTTTACTACTATGGCAGTCAATTGTGGCCAAAAACTGTTTGGTTACAAGCGTTCTCCCAAATATCGTTCTTTGTGATCATCAAAGCAAAGAAATGTATGCAGATTTGGAAAAACTTGTGGATGGTCAAATGATGACAGAAATTTCATTTTTGTGTACTGTAGGGACTGTAACAACAGGATTTTTGCAGGATGCTACATCTAGGCTCTGATTCACAGCATGCTCGTTGACTCAGTGGCTTTCTGGGTTTTCAAAGAGCGGCTCGGCTCCAAGACACCCATCATGAGTCACCATCTCTTCTGGTGTGCCACTGCTGGTGACGTAATGTGATCCAGAAACACGACCCGTTTGGCCTTTCTGTAGATGAGTTTCTTTTTATTAACAACCACAGTCACAGTGGGCAACAGCAACGATAACAGATTTTCACTAAAACAACTCCCAGATTCTAACTCTCAGATTTTGGGAATAACCTTTTCAGCTTGATTAAGGCTTTAAAGTAAAACAAAATATGCAGTTGTGATTAAGTGACCTGCTGCCTTATTTATGGATTAAGCGGCACTGCAAATAAAAATAGTTTAACAAAACATTGTCCGGTTTCTGTATCAGTTATTTCCCGCGGGCATGGAAAGGCACAAGTAATGCGAGATTTGAAGTGTGCAAACAGTCAATGTGTGCTGCTCTTGAGAAGGTGACAACAGGGGGTTTGGCACAGATTGCTGGCTCCTGTAGAAGTGCTCACGGAAAACAAAGCTTCTACTGCATATCAACTACCTCTTGACATAACTACACTGACAGTGGTGAAGTGTTGCAATAAACCAAAAAGCAGCAAAAATCCAACAGAGACGCTTTCTAACCAAAGCTTCAAAAATACCACATTCGTCACCGGAACTTGATCCATAGCCTACGTCAAGTGCCGGAAAAACAAGCCTAAGATTCATGCGCCTGCAAATGGATAACGGAAAAAACACACTTGCAGAAATATCCCTTTAAGAGGCACGTTTTTTATACTAACATAAAATGACTTGATCTTTTTATCTTTTTTTAACAACCCTGATGAATTAATATTCGATATTGAATTGATGTGATATGCAATGTTAAATAATATTAGCAACAACATTTTATGACTTAAAGCTTAATATTAAATGTAATATTATGGACATGTTGACTACAAATTAAAAAAAACATTTCACACTTCCATGATTTTTCTTGATTTTTATCTCCAATTAAATAATATTCTTAAAAATAAAAAAACGAATAAAACTGTGAAAAATCCTTAAAAACTATTTGTATTCATTTATAATTAAATTATTTAAATATAAAATATAATATAAGTACAGTATATAACAAATAATTAACTATAAAGAACCATTATTAATTTATTTACAGTATTTAGACAAAATACAAAATCACATATAACATGAACAGTAAATGAAACAGCTGAAAACGTTAACAGCATATTCTCCGATAAGCACATCCTTTCACGGACCATTTGCTGGGAAACGAAAAAAACTATTTTGTACTTTATTTGTGAAAAGTGTCTGCTATTAGTTCAGCATCTCAGCGTGGCTCCAGTCACCAACAAACTGCCCCCACAGCCTGGATCCAGACAGAATGAGAGTAAGCGTGGAGCCAGAAGGCTCCTGGTCAGAGATGGGGTGGCATTAAGAGAACCTGGCCTGAAGAGGGGGCACCAGCTGATGTTACAGCCAGTCATTACTTCATTCGGCTTGAGGCATGGCACCGGAACAGCACAAGTGGGCCAACCAAGATTTATCCACACTGTCAGGACAGTGAGGTGGTGACCAGAGGGTCTTGTGATGAATCCCACCGCCATTTCTGTTTGCAAGCTGTCTGGGACCAACAGGTCACAATGGTATTTTATTTATGCGGCTTTTACATGCCAAGCTTATCCCCTCTTCCCTGCTTTAGCATGGCGAATGGCCCTTCCATCAGGACATATTATGCCTGGAAGCCGGCAAGGTGCAAGTTTTGTCTCACTAGTAGAACCAACAAATGGTGAGGCGAGCCGTGTCTTCGAGCCAAAAGGGCAGCATGGGAAATGGGCTATCCAGGCATCCTAATACTACGATACATCAACAAGTGGAAAGTTTCCCAAAAGTCCGGTAAAAAAATTCAAATCTTTCCTCAAAATATTGCATGAATATTTTAATGCAAAGAAGGAAAATTAAAATAAATTTAAAAGACATTATTTCGTTTTAAACATTTAAAGATACAATGTATAGAAGTTTAAGGAAAGAATAAAAAAAATGCTATTTAAAAAAAAGATAAAAAAATAAATTGTAATTTATTAGTTTTACTTACTGTCACCAGGTACCTTCTAATCCCCCCATTCCAATATATTTAATAACTCAAATAAAAAAGGCTACAGTAAAAAAAACCTGTTATAATATCATTTTTGTCTCTATTTATGTTAATATTGCATGAATTCTAGCATCTACAGTACGTTCTCCATCTGGTGTTTCTGGTGTACATACAGTTCGTATAATAATCATATTAATCGTTTAAAAATGCAGTAATTATGCCAGTTAATTAGTATGTAAATAAGGTCTCAAAAACATTGGCAGGCCTTTCCGTTCAAATTCGCAAATTTAAGAGCAAATCCGGATGTGTCAGCATTCATTACGGCAGGTGTGAGTGGCAGGCTCTGAGGAGTGCGTGAAGGAAATGACAGCAGGACAAAGGTTGTTTCGTTCCAAAATGAAGCGGGAGCGGAATCAAGCCGGGTACCTCACGGCGGTACCAAGGAGCTAGCTTAACCTTTCCCATCTCTCTCTCTCTTTCTCTCTAGCACCTGCTTACTCACTTCCTCCCACCCTCCTTCTCCTATCTGATCCGATCGATGACCGCACTGCAGAAGTACTGGACTGAGAGTGCGAAAATTCAGCTCGCTCTCGGAGAGAAGTAGTGTAATTTTCGCCTGATGAAAAAAGCAATAACATTTTTGCTCATCCTTTACAGCTCGCTATAGACGATGTGTTGGCTCAAACAGCTGAGAACTCTCCTTCCTCCCATGCCGGTGTTATCACAGGCGGCACACTCACCTCCGTAAAAGGTACTATAGTTATCACACTTGAACCACAAAAGAAACCGACTGATGTTTCCGTGTAACATTTTAGTAGTCTAATGCAGAGATGACCAGACAGGTAAAAATGGGTTTCCTATGAAGACATGAAGAAAGGAGAATTTTGGATAGAGACTCTTAATTCCTCACAGATTTCACCCCCATTGAATCCCATAGTATCTATTTTCCCTACCATGGCCGAAAACGGGGAAAGGTTTTTTTTGGTTAATGACTTTCTTCCAAAAATCTTCCTTTGTATTCAGAAAGAAAATGAAGGTTGAAGTTCATAAAAAATGACAATTCTGTCATCATTTACTCACCCGTTATCTATTTAACCTGTTTAACTATTTATTCTGCAGAACACAAAAGAAGACATTTTGCAGAACAACAGTGGCACTCATTGACTTGCATTAGTTTTGTGTCTATACAATGGAAGTCAATGGGGGCGGATATTGTTCGGATACTAACATAATTCAAAATATATATTTTTTGTGTTCTACATAAGAAAGTCAAGGTAAAAAAATTTTGGGAATGACAAGAGGGAGAGTTAATGATGACAATATTTTCATTTTTGGGTCAACTATCCCTTTATGTCTGTTTTGTTTATTTTAATGTAATAATAAAAGTGCTACATTTCTAGTTAGTTGCCGCCAAGGTTTACCCATGTGGCTGCTGTCAAAAAAACACTCTGCTGAATCTGAAATCTCTCAGAAACAGAAGGTGAGCTGCTGATCGAAGAACAATAGCTGCAACGAAAACATTAGCTGATACGAAAAGACAAGCAAAACGTTAGGATTTCAATAAACAAAATATCAATCTTAGGCAAAGGCAAGCGGCGCTGATGCACTTCTCGCTATATTAGGTGCAGATGTACGAGGCTGATAGGGAGCATTAGAGGTTATATCCCAGCATTCATTTCATTACAGTCCCAGTCAGAGCCGAACCCCCGCAGCTCTTTATTTAGTTCAGCAGTTAAAGCCTCCTTAACTGCAGATTCAATACCACGAAGACGTTCGAACAATGGCGAACGTGCGGCGTGATACCGCCACCTCTGCGGATCCCCGATCACGACCCCCCCGCCCCCCGCTTTCATTTGAGGAAGAAAAACACCAGAGCACGATTTGAATACAGTTGTACATCTTTCAGTTTATTAATGCTTGGATTAACATGACTGCAGGTTTTGTCAAGGGAGTCTTTACCAGAGCCCGGAGAGCAGTTCTGTGTGACTGTAATAGTCCTCATTTAATATACTTGAGTGATGCAGATTTCTCAGTGTTGGAAAGCAGAACAAAGGCGGTTTATTTGAAGCGTGAACACAAAGGTAGAATTGTAAAGTGGAGGGTATTAACGGGAGGGTAGAAGCCACTCGAGATGAAAGCTGTGTTACTTGACACAGCGCCGGCAGTGAATTAAAAAACAAAGGCAGTGGCGGTAGAATCCGCCTGACTTTTTGACAGGAGAAAGATGAGCCACTTTTACTTTCCTCCCATCCTGCCGTTCGGTCTCTCTCACACTGGAAAAACACTATTTGCTTTTGATATCATCTGTCCATCCGCAGGCACTCTTGATTTCTTACTCCCTCCCCCGGTATTGATTTTGCCAGTCTGTACGTTGTTAAAAGTTATTTTCGGAAAGTTTTTAAGAAGCTATTTTTTTAATCTTTGAAAGAAAATATGAAAGTACAAGAGAGCCGGATGTGACAATTTAATGCAGTTTTACATAAATAATTGATCTTAATTGCTTTTAATCTGACAACCACTTGTAGCATCAAAAAAAGAAAACATTGCAGAAGAACAATTCTTTCAACCAATCAGGTTTCAGGTATTGTTTATGATTAACTGGACATTCACACAAAAATGAAAATTCTGTCATGAATCAATTTACCCCTCCAAGTTGTCCCAAACATTTATATATGTCTTTGTTCTGCTGAACACAAAGAAGATATTTGATAAAATGTTAGCAACTGACATTTATTGGATGACATTGACTATCAAAGTAGGAAAATGTTTCCTAAATTCTTCAATGTATCTCATTCTGTGTCCAACAGAACAAAAAATAGATCATTTTTCTCCTACTATGATAGTCAATGATATCCCAGAAATGTCAGTTGCGAACATCCCTCAAAATATCTTTCTTTGTCTTCACCAGAAAAAATACATTTATACAGGTTTGGAACAACATGAGGGTAAGTAAATTATGACAAAAAGTTATCATTTTGGGGTGGCTCAGTCACTTTTTCAATCCCTTCTATTTCCAAAACTAATGGTTAGAATTACGAAAGAAATATGACTGATTGACAGGAATTTTCTTCCAGACCTCACGAAACACCCAGGAACTCTTTTCTTTGTCTACGTCATGTTTTGCCACACAACCGATTCCCATTCAAAAAATGTTAGCGACAGGCACCCAGCATCCTTTTGGTCTCCTTCAAGATGCTCTATAACAACATTTTTGAATCTTCAAGTAAAACAAACTCTGTGAAGTCTCATTCATCTGCTTGGCTCATGAACATGCATGAAAACACAACACAGTGCTGGGGAGGTGGCAGGAGAGCAGTCGGGCCCAAAAAGAAGTTCAAACGACTCAAATGGGCCACTTGTTCTCCTGACAGTCCCTACAGCACAGCAGTGAGGAAACCTCCTCAGAAAAATTGCCCTGGGAGTGAACAATCAAAGAGTGAGGAAGAGTGAGGAGATTCACTAAAAGGTTCCTCTGGAATATCAAGCTTCATGTGAATCATGACCTTTGCCATTTTTCAATTTCTTGAGCCTCAAAAGTTGGTTTTGTTTACAGTCTCTGCATTTGGTTTGCATCAGCAAATTATTATGGTATGTTAAAAGATCATATGTGCTTAGTTGAATATGTACAATCCTCGATTTTAAAATAAGCTCGACTCCTAAATTAGAAATAATATCATGTCTACAAGAGTAAGACAAGAAAAGAGGAGGAGGAAAAAAAGCCACGATAATGAGAAGGTCAAATCTAAATAGTGAATAATATAGTAAATGTTAGTGAAGATAATGCCAAGCTCAAGTGAACCAGCTAATATTTTGTGCATTTCTCTCCATTCAGCGTGAAACCCTGTCAATGTGATAGATTGAAGAAAGTCTCTTTATTTCTTTCGCTTCCTGCATTGTGGGCAGGAGTACGGTGCAGACCGACATATCTCAAAGGGTTTAACAAAGCTACAGTCTCTTGAGCTGCATTTGCCCTGAAGTCATGACTTCATCCATGGCGAAGAACTGAGGACATATAGCATCAAAATCAAACTGAATTTAGTCTACTCAGTTCATAGAAAAATAAATATAAAGAGATCACTTGTTAACCATCGTGTATTATAAAATCTGTATGTGACTCTTTCTTCAGTGGAAAAAGAAGATATTTTGAGAAATGTTTTAGTGGTATTGTGTCCATTCAATGGAAGTCAATAAGGGTCAATATCCTTACCTACGTTCTCCAAAATATTTTCTGAAATGTGTTCTGCAGATACTCACACGTTTAAGATGACTTGAGGGTGAATAAATGATAAAAGAAATCATTTTGGGATAAACTATCCCTTTACGTCCTTTACTGGCTCTATTCAGTACCATTATTAAATTCCCGCTTTTCATGATTCATGCCTTTTTCATGAATCGATTCCTGATGCAAAATATCCACCCCAAAAATACATTCATCCTTTTTCATCTTGACTTAAAAAGAATCTTCCAGTTAGCATGCTGTCAATTAAGTTTCGCATTTTTAGCTAAACGTGTTTCTCATTCGTTTAACACCCTGAGGGACAAACTGAAACTACAGAGGAAAATCAACAGCAAATAGATGTTAAGTTCCAAATATCCGAGAATATTCTTTTAACATTTAATGGCTCACACAGCAGACCATTTTACTTTATCTTTTTCCTTGTTGTACATCAGCGAGGGGCCACCAGGTGAAAGAAAACAACATCTTTTATTCAGAAGAAGCCTTTTAAAAACCATTTCACTTTAGTTAACTATTTCGAGTTGAATAAAATCAGACGTCTTCAGGGACATCGGGAAAGTGCCAATCATTCTAATTGTTTAAATTTGTATTGACTCGGGATAGGAAAACTGATTCGGGTCAAAGAAAATACTTGAAGCCTCGAGTCTGAGAAATAGAGAATGAGAGGGAGAGAGAAAAAGAGGGGGGTAGAAGAACAAATGTGTACCTCAGCTGTTCTGGTGGGTTTTCCATTATATTTCTGAAATGGACTGAGCAGGCAAAGGAGCTTCTTTTGAGACGGCGCGCAAAGGCAGAAATGACTTATAATGAATGAACGCATCAGAATGGGATTCTTCAGCCATACCGCTCTGTTCATAACCACACAGAACATTGAAGGAAGTTGAATAAGAACATACAGTGAGAAGCTACTGTTCTGTGTGACCTGAGGTGGAGGAGTCCACACCACATAGAGACCCCGGAAAACCATTCAATACGTAACAAATAAGCCCCCCCCCCACAACTTTACAACAACTGTATTGAGCCTTTTTTGACATTTCGCCCCATTCCCAAAATCGCTCTCTTCTCTCACTCCATCTTTCTCTTTCCACCTCGTGCTGCTTTAAGGATTCAAACTGAATCAGTCTTAGCAACTGTGAATTATGCATCCGCGAGTTCATGCATATGCATGGCTTCCGAAGTTCATGAATATCTATTACGTTGCCATTTCCATTTTTTCCATTTTCCTAATATATAAAAATCTAGTGCTAATGAACAAATGGAAGGAGCGCAGCTTGTAGACAGAGAGCTAGCGATGTGCTAAATGTTAAAGAAATGAAAGAAAGGCGAACAGGCTTTCTAATTAGAGCTCGGAAACCATGCGGCGCGTTTTCAGGCAGTGATTCATTTACGAACTTCAGTAAAAAGCGGCGAGATTACATGAGAACTTGTGTATCTAGATGGACTCTCTGGAGATTTAAGCGCTGACCTCGGGGTAAACCAGGAGATGGGGAAAAGACGGACAATTTAACAAACATACAACAAAACAGTCATTCATAAATATACATATACACATACATCTATATGGCCATTTCCAGCGTTACGTGACATTTTCAGTCAAAACTTAAAATATAAAATTTCAGAGAAGGTAGTTTTTCCCAGAAATTAACCATTTGTTTATATTTTACTAAACCAATGTTTATATGGTCTAGATATCAGAAAAATATCAGTCTATGGATGTTTTCTATTTTATAAAGGGGAAATAAACATGTTTACACCGTTTTTGAGGGAGAACATACGTTTTAGGATTTCTGTGAATTAAAATGCACAAACCAGAAGCAAAAATAAATGGTGAAGGATAACTCCTAATAGAACATAACATTTTTTCTATTTTATGTACACATTTATGAGGAATATAGACTGTTGGTGTAACTGGGAATGGGGCACTTACCAGACTATGGAACACCATGCTTTAGTAAAAAAAAAAGTAAAATACTTTAAGAGAGACCTCACATGGGTTTTCAAACCGACAAATATTGGCATATGAGTTAGTTATCAGTATGGTGAAAGTGGTACGCTGTAAAAAAACTGTAGGTCATTTTACAGAATTGTATAGTTTTTTTCAGATTTATTTACTTATTTTTTAAATATGTTAAATAATGTAGACTGCAAAAAAGATAATTTTTTTTAATAAATAAAAGAAAAACATGAAAAACGTAATTTGACATGAAAAACGTAATGTGACGTGAAAAACGTGTTACTTTACGGTATTTTCTGGTGCCTCCGCTGATTTTTTTACAAGATTTGTTTAACAGCATAGGAACATACTTTCCATGGTAATTGCATGGAATTGTCCATATGCACATATACTCTACCAACTGTATGTAAATAGTTCAGGTACATATTATGAGTCGCTTAACATCATCTCCTAGAAGCAGCATTTCCAACACTGGCACAGGCAGAAGTTGAGAGGTTGCTCGCTGGCAATATGTGTGAAAATGGAAGGAAAAATCCTGACACCTCATCAGCAGTTATCAAAGACTATTCACCATTGCTTCAGCACACAGCAGGTGAGAGTGAGAGAGAGAGAGAGGCAGTAGAGCTATGGCACGAAGCATTAGTTTAGCAAGAAGTACATGTAAAGCTGCTAGACGGCATGCGTTTGTGTGTTTAGGCCTCCAATCTCACACGGTTGGTGTTTGTGTTCTAACAAACAAGAACACCCTAACACCCTGTTTTTACCGTAAATATTAGATTTTTCAAATAGGGGAAGTTGTTGCAAGCAAAGGGACTAAAAATTAAGTTTGGGATTTGTACATCACAAATAAGTTACTAGATAACATTCTGCATGAACCATGTCTTTAAATTTCTATACATTTTTATACTGCATCATATAAAAAAATGATATAACCATTATATTAAAATCACACATTAACGGGAGTCATCACATTTGCATATAAAATCCCTGAGCGAAACGCTAACATGCAGATACAAAACCAGTCCTGATTGAGTCGCCTGCATAAAATCAGTTTACCCATAATGGCCCTTTCACACGGAGTCTTCAGACCACAGGAAGGAACTGTATCAAATTCGGCGACACAATGGCAAGAAAATTGAACAGCGATGATAAAAATGTAGCCCGTTTGTTTTTGAAACCCCGCAAACTCGGTGCGAGCTGATAGCGCTTCCATTCAGGTATTCAAGAAGGTTTGCATAGGGAACATGGCTGTTATTGTGTGCAAGCATTTTATCCCTTATTTGCTGATAATGACAAATCTCTTTCTCTCTCTCTCTCTCTTCCTCCCTCCCTCTCTCTCTCACTGTCAGTCTCGTGCGGTGGTAACTGGCTCTTTGGGTCTGCGCAGATAAGCGGGTGATTCATCATGAAGCTGAAGGCTGCACACGGCGTCTTATCAGCCCCTCGCAAGGATCCAGCCTCACTGCACATGCTTTCTGTTTGGAAAGTGACCTGCTGCCTCCCGCACCCAAATTACCATGACAACATTAGAATTATCCAAGCAAAAATGACAAGAGGCAAATTAATATATTTTGCACATACTTAGACCACCCCCACCCTACTGTCCCGGCGTCACCGCCACCCGATCCGGTGCCAAACTCCCTCGCCTCTATATACGTTTCTATTATTGTGCAGAAAATAATGGCCAACCTAAGGCGACCTGATAGGGAAGGCCTTTAATGAATGCAAATGAACGCCGGGCTTCTCCTGCTGAAGAAAAATACTAAAGAGAAGCTGGTCGGGGCGTTGAGAAAACGATTCTTGCGCACACGTCCCTCTTCCGTAATATTGCAAGTTGTTCTTTAGTAATATCATATTTAATTCAATCGAGCAATAAATGTGTGTGTGTTTTTCGGTTCAGATATAAGTGGTACGGCACTGTGAGAGTGTAATTGAGTCAAAAATAAATAAAGAGACAGTAATGACAAGATGGTGAGCTGTTCAGCAGGGCCGTGATTGAGTCAACGGAGCGAGGCAATAATGGCTCTTTCCCTTTTCTCTCGCTATTGTCAGGATGAGAATATCATTGCAGAAAATTGCCTCGTAGGGAAAATGTGAAACTGTTAACAAATGGTCTGGTAGCCAGTCCTCATCCTGACATTTAAAAAACATCAAAAAGTTGAGCGAAGAAGACAGGAAAGAGAAAAACTTAAACTAGCTGATGGTCTCTTACCGGGAGGTTATTTACCGTGACAATTAAACAATGGGCAATCTGGGGACTGCATTGTCTTGTTGTCTGTAACACAAACTATAAAGCTTGATGTGTTAGCGAAGAATGTGTAGGAGGATGACGGTGGTCCTATGAGGGGCACTACAAGTCCTTCTCTTTCAAGCACAAATACACTCCAATGCACAAGCAACATGGGTAATAGACAAGCGTGACTGTACAGTTTCTTAAAATAAACAGATGATGATCTAAAAGCCTGAGACGCCATTTCCATTTGGCAAACAGTGCTTAGCTATCAATTCACCTAGTGGTTACCAAGGTAACATGGTATTACCATCAGATAATCATACAAAACTTTTGGTATGTGACTTTTTCTTAGATATTTTGAGAAACGTCTCAGTGGTTTTTTGTCCATACATTGGTGTTGTGTGGTCGCCATCATTCTTCAAAATCTCTTCTTTTGTGTTCTGCAGAAGAATTTCTGCAAAGGTTTATCTGAACAATTTCGGTTTTCGTCCCGATTATTTGCACTAATTTTTTTGAGCAGATAGCAGATTTCAAACAGCAGAAACCACAAGATCCTCAAGCATTGGCAGTGTAGATTACCCGAGAGTCACATGACTGGACTCTAGCCTTGCTATTTGGCACCCCCCTGTTTTGCTTTGCATTAACGGTTTTCTTTTTCTCCAGCTTTATCAGTATAAATATGTGATACCGTCCCAAGTGAAGCCATCTGTGATGAGAAGAATATTCCCCGTCAGCCTTTACAAACCCTCCATCAACTTCACAATGAGGCCTTGAGGCCCTTTCCTGCTTGTTAGAACCTGAAAACAAGCCTGTTTATTTATCGACTCAAATCAAGCCAAATTCATTATGGGACTGAAATATTTCTGAGTGATTTGAAACCAATGAGTAACAGGGGAGGCTTTTAAAGTGATTAGTTTGTCTCATTCATCGGTCAGAACGCTTTTCAAAGCAGATAAACCAAGTATACTGAGCTATTATCGAGCGGGCCTTTGAGTCTTGCGGCCCGATATTAACTCTGACACGTGGTATAAGGAGCTGGGCTTTCACGCGGTGTCTCTCTCATCGGGCCATTGTTGCATCAAATTTTATTTTAATTGGACACTTCTAATAGTAGGGTCCACATGTTTTCCAATCATCAATTTTTCATTCAATACATGCCTATTCTGAAGCCGGCGTGAGGCGGCCCTGCGTAGAGAGGCGGTCTGGCACCTACAAAAGTTTTCCCTGCAAGATATTCCCGACATTAATTAACAAGCCTATTAATGAGACGAGCACAAACTGCCAAAACGGTTGTGGACCATTTGCATTGATTGCTGCGTCCTTACAAAGCCTAGTCTCAATGCCACCCGGCTAACAGACGTATTAAGTCAATGTAGTAACGGCAAAACCGATGTCAGTCTAAAGCTGGAGGGGAAGTGCGCCCGTGTATAGAAGAATCGCTACTGTGAGAAGTCTGTAAATAGCCATTTCTCAATTCCAAGAACGGACTAGTGTTCTCATGGAGACCTGTCTTGCGAGGCAGCATCGGAAGAAGGAACTTGGATGGACGCACCGCAGTGACTTCTGGGACTTCAAGCAGGTTCTGTATGTATGCAAGCAAGGAATGCGATGCATCCTTGATATCGAGAACACATCGGGGTACTTTCATGCATTCTCTCCTCTTGAGTATTGTAACCGGACATTGTCGGTTATTGATGACGTCGAGCGAAAAAACGACGACGCAAGACCGCTGAAGAACTCATATGTGAACCTGGATCACAAAATCAGTCTTAAGTAGCACAGAATTCGGCACACTTTTTAGTTAAAGTCAAAAATACATTGTAAGGGTCAAAATTATAGATTTTTCTTTAATGCCCAAAATCATAAGGATATTAAGTAAAGATTATGTTCCATGAAGATATTTTGTAAATTCACTATGCTAAATATATAAAAACTTTATTTTTGTGAGTGGATGGCCAGTAACAGTGGCTCTTATTAACAACTTCAATACTTTGATTATTTTCTCAGATTCCAGAGTTTAAAAAGGTTATATCTCCGCCAGATATGATCATATCCTAACAACCTATACATCAATATAAACCTTAATTATTCAGCTTTCAAATTATGTAAAACTCTCAATTTCAAAAAATTTACCCATAAGACTGATTTTGTTGTCCAGGGTCACATATTGAGAAATGGCCAACGACTCTTTCTTCTGTGGAACACAAAAAGATATCTTGAGAAATGTCTTAGTGGTTTTGTGTCCATAAAATGGAAGTCAATGGGGGTCACTGTTGACCCGCGTTCTTCAAATTATCTTATTTTATGTTCTGCAGAAAAATTAGATTCATACAGGTTTAAAATGATAAAAGCGTGAAAAAATTATGAAAAACTAAATTTGGGGGGTGAACTATCCCCTTGAATGTGATGTGCAACATTCCCATAGAGCTTAATAGGGTAGATTACAAATGCAGGACATTTAAGTCAGTGATTGTTTAAGTAGCCCAATTTGCAAGATGTTTAATGTTCAAGCAGGTATTTAAAGCAGTTTGCAGCCTCCTGTTCTTATTCACCTGTAAGCCGCAGTAGAGGTCTGTCAGACTGACTGCTTCCGAATTACACCGACTTTAGAGAGAGAGAGAGAGAGAGAGAGAGGCTTTTAATCTTGCTTCAAAAACAGCTGAGGGGCAAAGCGAACAGCATTAAGTGTTATTTCCCATTCAGTGTGTGTGCAAAGAGACCGCTAGTACCGGGTCAGTATTCAAACAGATGTGCGCTGTGGGAGCAATGCCATTAAAACTGTTCGCAGATCAGCACTAGCTCCCCAGCCAGAACATCCAGCGCCGCTGTTTTCCTCAGTCTCAAACGCAAAGATTTAACATGCTAGATTAGCATTTCGCATAATAGTCTTCATCTCTCGTCTCCTGTGTATTCCTCAGACGCTAATTCAAATGACTGTCTGTTGTAAAATTACTTATTTACGAATGAGTGGATTGATGCGAATGCTAAAAAGAGTTTACTTCTGGATGGCTATACAGATACAACATATGTGGCTCGAAACACACATACCAAAAGTATATACAAAAAAGTATATACTGTATATATATGTACATATACCTTTACATTTAATATAATGCAAATACAGTGACCATGTTTTTGGACGAGTAGACTTCTATTTGTATATTATACAAAAATCATGGTTAAACTAAGGTTAGTGTAGTAAATGGTTAATTTACGCAATGGTATATGAAGAATAAATGCAGATATACATAGTCAGTTATCTCTTAAACCAACTAATCCCCAAAACGATTTAGCGATCAAATACTATTCATCCAGCTATCACACAACGGAAGCCTAATAGAGCAGTTTCAATAAAAGCAATAGCTGCACACCTGGTTGTAGCCTGAGAGCCTCCGTGTAAGGCGGGAGGGGAGCGGTTTACCCTGTGTCTAAAAAACCCATACGGTAAAAGAAAGCTGAGAGGAGCAACAAGCACCATCAGGTTCCCTGCTGAATTGCGCTTTTGAGAGATTGTGTTTGGCAGTCCTGCCCGCTATCAGTTGGCAAGCAGTGGAGCATTCTCCGAATCATCTGTTGATCATTTAATTACAGTATGTTTCAAAGGGGAAGGGGAACCAGGGTATTGCACTAGGCAAAGTTAAAATGCACGAGAAAGAAAAGCAGGATGGGCCTTCACATAAAACGCAAGCTTTTATATCTGAAGACAAGAGATAAGTACAGCTGAAGAGCCACTGGATTTCCAGAGGGTAAAACGTCTTGCGGCAAAAATGCATTTGTATAGGCCATTTACTTAAGGATGCTCTGTAGACTCTGGGTCTGATCTTAAAGCGCTCGTCTCCGAGCTCCCGTGAGAACTCCCATCTATCCACCTGCACTGTATCTTTTCCATCTGCAAAACACAACGGAACACGAGGGCACACACGTACAAAGCTGACAATCAGAGAGACAGATCCTTAAAGCAGAGAGCGCAAACACGCCACTCAAACTATGTCGGAATAGATGCCAGACTGTTTAACGCTAATTGAAAAAGACGAGACGTGACTCAAAACTGATCTGCATTTCCATTTAAGATGAATAAATAAAGGCATTTACACAAAAGGTGGACGCGTTTTCTCAAAGACAACTGGAAGATATAAAATATGATATACTGTCTGTGTAAATGTATATTTTTGGAGGTAATTAAATCATAATATGTTTAATTACACTCATCCATCAGTTCTTTAATACCATAATATTCAACGTCCCATATGACAGATAGCTTAAGTCAGAAACACACTGTCTTGGAAACAACACGAAGGTAAATACACATTGCTAGGATCAAAAAGCAAAATAAGCCTAATTTATGAGAATCGTGCAGCTTTATTGAGAAACGCAAAGCAATACAGTGAATGAAACAGAATTTTACAGAGACTTGAGTGTTCAGTTTCTTTGGAAGCGACGCAGCATCCTACAACTCCTGGTTTTTTTTCTTGCCGACGGTTCCCATACGGTTTTGAAGTCATCACTTTCCTGCGACGCGCGAGGGT